>JAOEHI010000019.1:3004931-3024184 GCA_025447815.1 Percopsis transmontana | reverse complement strand
TCGGTTGTATGCTTTGTGGTGGTAGGATCTTCTCCCCCCCCAACAAACCCAAACAACCACGCGGCGGGCGTGGTGACCGGCGTGCTTAAACCTTAACCCCCCCCCCCCCCCCCCCCAACTCAAATGTACGGCGACTGCTTTCACGTGCACGTGAGGAGGGCAGGGGCGTGCACGTGCAGGCCGTGTGACATTATGGGGGCTGCATGCTAGTGTGTGCATGGTAAACGCGTGTGCTGACAGGCGTTTAGCCCAAAAAGGGGGCCTGGGAAATGAGGCAGATGAAGATGACAGAGGAATGCTTCAGGCTCCCACTGAGCTGGAAAAAATGACAAAAAAGGGGCACCGAAATAAAGGTTAAAATCCCGGGATTTGCAGCAATTGTGCTGTAAATTCACGGGTTCAGGAATTTACTCTCTAGACAAAAAACTGCAAAATAATGGTTTATAAAAGTGCTTTACATTGCATGTAAGCAGATATGCATAAAAGAACAATAAAATTCAATGAATTAATAATAACAGACAATGAAGAATAACAATATACTTGCAGTGGAAATATGTCAAACAAATCAACAACGGTTAACTATAAATTAAAATGAAGGTTCAAAGTTTATGATAATTAAATTAAATTAAAATAAAATGTCGGGACCGCAGGACACAATTAATACTCCCTCTAAAACTAAAAAGATCAGAGCAATTCATAACAGAAAAATTGCTTTTAAAAAGTCTTTTGAATGATAAAACCTTAATGGCTATCGGGCATTCCATGGCCGCAGACCAGTTTGTACGAAGCCATATGTTATCCAGAGTGATTTACAGCGTGTATAAAATAAATCAATGTTCACAAATCAACTTAAAAAAGCCTTTCCAACCAGGTTATAGATTAGCAGTGTGTGTGTGCGTGCGCGTGTCAAAACTGGGTCATGCAAACGTTCTGCCAGGCAAACAACAGGTGTGTGAATTCTAAGAGCAGGTGTTGGTAATCAAATGGAAATTAAATGTACATAGCCGAGGTTAGAGTTTTCTTCACCAGCCTGGTGCTAAAATGGTGTGAATTTACTCTGGTTTTTGGATGGAAAACAGGCTCATTAAAAGCAGAACGTGCTGTTATGCCTTGTTTCGCACGTGGACGGCTTGAAACCAGAATTGTGAAACGCTTATTTTTGGTCCAAAAGCTATTCCTCCCGCCTTTACTGTGACATTTAAATGGTAAATGGACTGCATTTATATAGCGCTTTATTGGTACCAAACAGGCCACCCAAAGCGCTGTACATCATTGCCTCACATCCACCCAGTCACACACCGATGTGGGTGTCTGCCATGCAAGGCGCCATCCAACACAACGGGAGCAGTTAGGGTTAGGCGTCTTGCTCAGGGACACCTTGACACTTAGTCAGAAGTCAGTGGGTATCGAACCAGCGGCTTTTTGAACGCCAGACGACCTGCTCTACCCCCTGTGTCACTGTCGCCCCAGTGGCACAGTGACAGCCCCACTAAAGCTGCATAGGGTCACTTCTTATGGTGAAATATTGACTTTTAAGGGAAGGTAACAGCAGTGCTTGCAACCAGGCATGTGGTAGCATGGGGGGACCAAGGCAGAAGTGGAGAGAGCTTCAGGGCCGGTGTCCCCCAAGTGCGTTTTTTAAAAGTGAGGAGGGGGCAGGACATACGATATCAACACTGTCAACAATGGCGGAGGAGAAACTGATCCTGGCTGTCACTGGCAACCAAGTCACTGCGGATCAGGCGATTACTTTCCTACGTTTCAGCTAACGTTTCTAAAGACTGCACAATTACAATCAGGGCATTTAGCGGACGCTTTTAACCAAAGCAACTTAGAATGGCTACTGTTAGCTAATTACAACAATTAGCAATTAGAATGACCTAATTGTACTTTTACATGGAGCAGGTAGGGGTCAGGCATCTTGTTCAAGGATACTTACAGGTAGGCCGAATCCAGGGCTCGAACTCACGACCTTCCGTGGGGCAGCTTTACACCCAGACTAGTAGACTATCCTGCCCTCAACTCAAACAGAAATACAAGCCCCAGGAAGGAACAGCCGTGGGCCAATCTACACCCAAGGTGATTTCACTGACAACCAATAACCAATGATCGTGACCAATTTGCAGAGTTATTCTACAGGGTCACTATTGGTTAGTGGTTGCCACGGTTAATAGTCAAGTGCAGGAGTAGTGGTTCATATTTGGGTGTCATCATATTCATATTCATATTCCACTTCCGTGGCGTCCTCTCCGAGAGGAGCCGGGGCGATGCCAACTTTAAGACATTTATAAGAGATCACTAAATAGAAGTGGTGTGTGTGTGTGTGGGGGGGGGGTTATTAAAAACGCATAGGCAGGGGCCTGGGATGGCACAACACCACAGAAGGTGAGCCTTTAGGGCGACAGGTGTTGCTGAAAAAGGCAGCGCCCCATAGACCAACAAATACAGACACACAACCTGTATTGTGCGCACGCACACACACACACGCACACACACGCACACACACACACACACACACACACACACACACACGCGCACACACACACACACACACACACACACACGCGCACACACACACACACACGCCTCCATACAATTACACCTAAATGAGCAGATGCCGGCTTAGGCATTATCTAAATGCAATCACGGCAAACACAATTTGCATCTCCTGCCCCTCTCTCTCTCTCTCTCTGTGGTTCGTCAGCATTTTAGTAAACGGGCCTTTCCTGCACGAATGCAATAAAGACCCCACAACAGGCGTCTCAGGTGGGTAGCAAAGCTGTAATCCTCTTTCTCTAAGCATCTCCCTGCTGCAGGAGAGAGCGAGGGGGAGGGAGGGTTCTGTGTCACCCCCTTCTTGTGGTTGAGCGGCGGGGCCTATTTGCATAGCGTATGCACACGGTGTGAGCATTGATTTAATGGCCTATCTCTCCTTGTCACCGAGATATCATCCTGGGCAGGCAGGGAGAGGGCGATCGAGGGAGCCAGAGAGAGAGAGAGAGAGAGAGAGAGGGAGAGAGAAAGAAAGATAGAGACAGACAGAGAGAGAGAGAGAGAGAGAGAGAGAGAGAGAGAGAGAGAGAGAGAGAGAGAGAGAGAAAGAGAGAGAGAAATAAGCCTAAAGAAGGGGTGTATTCATTCAACGGCCTGTGACGTCTAGAGGCAATTTCTTAGCCGACAAGATCATCTTCAGTTGTGGATTATGGCATTCACCAGGGCCAGCTCAAACCCTGATCCACATTTAATCTGTGAGCGGAAACCGATAACCCCCCCCCAGGACCTGTACTCTATCTCTAAGAAATAGACTAAGATAAAACTGTAAAAAACAGTTACTGTATTTAAAATGGGGGGCAGATTTATTCGTTTGCTGCTTTAAGTGCGTAGCAGTGCCTGGTGCTCCCCAGCCTAGCTTTGACAAAGTCATCGCAGGCTGACCTATTTCCCACTGTCGCAATAAAAAGAACTAAATAAGGTGGAGGAATGGAAGTGATGTTACAGTGACAAAGTGTGCCTCTTGGTCTGCTTGTGAATGGAAAATGCAGAACGCAGGTGGCACGAGGCAATTCGTTTTCAGCGGTATTATGAATTTAGAGAAAGTGCAGTGACTATAAAGGCAGCATTGTAGGGACTGGTCAACACTTAAGAGAGAAAAATCACCAGGCAAAATGTTACCGTCTCTCTTTTCCCCCTCTTTTGTTCTAAGCCTCACAATTTGGCTTTCAAATTGGACTTAGCGCTTCACTGAGTCAAGTCATATACTCCTGGCCGGCTGGTCGTCTCCATTTCTTGGGCGAGGAAATTCCGCTGGCCCTCCCGCATTGAGTAGAATGATAATGTTCTCTGTAAAACACAATCAGTCACCTCCTTTCTCGCCTTTGTATAAGCCTCCAGGACCCCCAATCAATACCGGCTGGCGGGGTGACTTATCATCCGGGCCTGGCCGCAGCGCTGAGCTGAGTTGAGCTGCGCTGGGCAGCGGACAGCGGGTTGCATCCTGATGCAAACAGGGGGGGAGGCCTGTCCGCTGAATGGGCGACCTGCCAGGCACTGGGTCATTTGTTAAAGGAATATCATGGAAGAAGTATTTTTTAGAGGGGGTGTATACAGCTACAGTATACAGTGGTTGTGTGTAGCAGAGTAGAAGAGAATGTATTTTTAAATGTAAGTTGTCTACAAGGTGTGAGTTATATGGATAAGGTTCTAAACACCGCTTTCTAAAACCTGCTTAGTCAAAAGGTTCTATATTGCCCATATTCGACATTGATATCCATTCAGACTGCAGAACAGCAGAGTGGGAGTCAAATGTTATATTTCAACCTTTAGAACCCAACCCCGTGCTATGCACCTTTGCCAAAATGATCACCTATGGTGTCTTGTTCATGAAGCCCTTAAATAATGCTGGAAAAACTCCTGTCCATCTAGATTGGTGGTCCCAGTGACCTTTCCATGAGCCGGAGAGCTTGGCTAATCTGGCCAGGGCACAGCCGACCCTCCTTTAAGGCAATATAAGATGATGTGTGTTCATGAACCCTTGTCTCTTGGCCTTGCTTGCCTCTGCAGTTTTTGTGGCAATGCTTTCAAGGCCTTTACTTAACACTAGCACTATTGTCTTTCAGTTTTTATATAGTCGCAAAGGGCTGAATCCACAGACTGTGATAGAAGTATGCACACACAGCTTTTAGCGTAAATCAAAAAGATAGCATCCTAGCCTTGCCTCCTAGAAATCTGTAACTCCGTACATTAAGCCTAGGACAAATTAAATTGTGGTTACTTAACACATTTGAACGTAACTTGCCTTAATCTCATCAGATCTTGCCATTATGATCGTAAAAAGATCAAAATGGCATGGTAATGTTTATCTGTACATTCTTCATACGATAATTGCATAATAATAACTTGAATAAGACACTGTTTTACTAAACAAATCTTGACAAATACAACAAATACAATCACAGGACACGGAGGCCTGTACACACAAGACAGCCAGCCAACATGGTGTTATATCATGATGCAGTTATGTAGTCTACTTAGGATATGGGTTGGCCCTTATGTTGTTATGTTATAACCATTCATTAAGTAGAAAGTGTAAAATTACCAGATGCCAAAATATGCACTACTGGTCAATCATCAGTCATAGATAATTAATAAAAACTCACTAGGCCAGTGCTAACTATGCATTTAAATTCATTAACTTTAGCAATGCATTAACATGTGTTTAGCCATCTGAAAGTTATGCCTACCTTGTCCTTTTGTCATATGTTCTATTCTCTGTTTTTTTTAAATGCATTATGTCTGTAATTTTTATGGAATATTATATATAATATTTAAATCCTTCAAAGATGAATGAAGTAACAGACTTTTCCTTTCTTATAAATTATTTTTAAGCATTTAATTCTTGAGATTAAGAACAACTAAGATGAACCCCAAGTGTGAATGTTTACTGACATTTCTGTTTCCATGGTTCATCTGTGGAAAAAAGGGGGTTGGAGGGCTGTTGTTTGGTGTTGCCTTTAACCTTGATGATTCTGCAGCCGAGCAGGCCTCTAATTGCTTTAGTGAAAAGAACATGTAGCCATTATGCTAATTCAACCATTATACATCTAGGGGTATTTATGGGACTGACACAAGTGATGTTGCAGGTAAAGGGCTGTGAAATGGTCTGTAAACAGAGGGGATTGATTCCGAGGCTGAGGCGATTGTCACCAGACGGCGCTGGGCTGAAAAGCTACCCTCCTCCTCCTCCTCCTCCTCCTCCTCGGCCTCCTCTCCCCCGCCAACGGTTGGCCTGTCAAATAGTCTCCGACAGCCCTCAGCAGAGGCTGTCAGAGGCCATCAAAAAGGTGCCCAAACACAGTGTGATACGCCAGGCGCTTACAAAAATGAGAGTGGATAAGGATCAATACAGTTTACCCCTCCTACACCCAACACCAGAGCACAACCACCCACACGCTACACTAGAACCCGGCTAGCCCATTAGCTAACGCCCTGCAGGCTCGTTACATTGAAAATGTCACTCCTTAGAGAAAAACTCATGGTATATTATGGCAACCAATAAAAATGGATTATAATTATATATTATAGGAATATCGTATAATATATACACACTATACAACAACAACAACAACAACAACAACAAAAATAATAATAACTTTTTAGGACAAATAAATGCATGTTTAACCAAATGTGGACATTATCCTAAGGCCTATAAACTTGGCAGGCCTGGTTCATATTATGAACAGCTTTCTCTAAAAATGGAAAACCATTGTCTGTCATGTGCCTTTAACTCTGAATCTAGAGAACAGAATATAAACCAGGCTTACATTGCCAGACAGTAACTGAATTTCTCCACCCATCTCCACCCTTGTATTAATTTATTGTTCTGAGATCTGTTAAAAATGACGTGATGTTTTTAAGTTCTGGATTGTTCTTTTTCTTTCTTTTTTTTTGTATCCATCCTGGGATGTAACTTTACATGGGTAAATTGTAAATTGTAAAACGAATCATCTGGCAAGAACTATGGGAGTTTTTATCTGTCAATCTAGGACTCCGTATTAACATGGATATAAGACGGTGGCCTGTTAACCACATCTGTCAAAAACACAACGCTAATAATACAACATTGATGGGGCTGCATAATAAATCTACTGTATTCACCCAGAGAAAATTCTGCTTCTTTCTTCTTCTTTTTTCTTTCCTTGATAGGATTTGAATATGAAGCCCAGGCTAATAAAAGATTGGCCTGTCATAATGAATCAACCGGGCCAGTGTCAGGTAAGAAGTGTGAGTCTATCCTCTCACAAATCCATCTGTGGTACGAGCCACAATGTGTCTCCGCGGCTATAGAGGAGAGACCAGCCTGCACCCTATCTGGCTCTCTCCACTGAAATTAACTTTAGGCCCAGGAGAGAAAGAGAGACAGTGTTTGGAGCAGCACGTCTTCATTTTCTCCCCCTGCGAGCAGGCAGGGCCCCAGAGGGACACAAAGATAGATTTGCATGCCACTCGCTATTCTGTGCTACCTGCCGCAAATTTATTATTGTGGCAAGCTAGCTTTCCCCCAACAGCGACTTGAAGGACTTTTTCAAACCTAAATGGTATCTGCAGGCGGTCAGGAGACACTTAGAAATCACACCAACACAAAAACCGACACACACACACATACACATACAGTACTTACACAAAGGAAAGGAAATGCTGCATCAAAAAGCAATCATACTGATCAGAATACAGCTGTCACCAGTGCCAAACAAAAAGTGATGCTACTGATGAAGTATTGAGGACTTTGTCACAAACAAAGACACGGCTATCAACTTTTTTGATTTTGAAGTTTGTTTCCTCTGGTATGGCCACACAATAGGAGCCCAGGATATGTCAGCGTGCTTGTACTTCAGGCCCACCCATTAATCTGCATCGAATGCCTTCAAATACTTTCCATTCAAAGAAGGGAGAAATAAAATGTATAAATAATGGCTTTGATAATTTAATAAAAGCCAGTTCCTTGCAGAAAAATGTAAAATGTGTTTTTTTTTGTTATTGTTTTTTGTAAGTGGTATTTGTTCATTTAGCTATATATACAGTATATATATATATATATATATATAATATATGGTATTTATATAAACATTTTAATACAATTGTGATATTGTGGATGCTGCGATTGATTTTGCGTACTTAACCACGTCTAAACACAATTGCAGTAGAAGTACATACTGTACTGTAGAAGTACATACTGTACCGTTGGCTATGAAGACGCCTGGACAGACAGTCATCCGACGGTCGTCCCGCTGTCAATCACTGCAGATCGATGCTGAGTGTCTAAGGTCACATACCTGTTGGAAGGTCATCAGAGAGACAAGGCTAGAGAGACGGGCGGGGGAGGGGCGGGGGACAGGTGCTGTCCGTTACCTTGTCTTTGTCCCCCATCAAACGGGCATCATTCTGCTGATTATCTATTATCATGTTATTGGACATAAATTTAACAAGCTGTTGAGAGTGCTGGAAAATCAATACCTTTTAAATGCTGTTTATGCGTGATTAACGGTTAATATCCTCACAAATTATTTAATATAATAAGGTCATTTGTCTTTCACATGGGCCCGGTACCCTGCAAAGAATAATAGAATAATAAATGAGGACACTAGTGAACAGGAGATTTCTGATGCTTTCCCCGGCTCTGTTTTATTACCCATATCCTCTTTACAGCTACAAAGCTGCACTATGGTTATTTTATGCAAGTCATAAAATTAGGCTGAGATGGAATTAGCAGACTTGGGGCTCTTTATAGGTCAAGCCGGTAGTTTATGAGCCTGCGACTCCCTGGCACTATTGTCAGGAGGCTAGTTAGAGGGGTCTTTAAGCATGATTTAATATGTCCATGCCTCAGAAAATAGTTAAATAGCTAATTAAATGGAGGAGTTAATTTACATATTAATTGACCTTCCAGTAATATTTATATTGATGCCTACATGAGGACCCCTTGTCTTCATTGCCTTTCATCATAGTTAGTCTGAGCAAATATGGTGTAACTTTTTTTGTTCAAACTCAAGTTTCTTTTTATCGTCACTGGAGAGGGGCCCGCGTATTCCCTGCCATGGCGGGTGCACAGCTGGCCCCCTGTTTTGTGTGTGTGCCGAGGACCCCTTTTGTTGTCTGATAATGGGGGAAGCGCCATAAACAGTGGCGTGAAGTGGCCTGGGGGGCTGTACTGAGATGGGTGGCTGCGTCTGTGGTGGTGGGGGGGTTTGGGTAGGCGACAGGGGAGTTTATAGGGGGGTGGGAGGACAGTGTCGGTGGCAAAGCTGCTCTTAATTATACCTCTAATCACCAATCAGCTTGCCAACAGAACAGGCCCCCCGTGGCCCAACATTAGGCCAACCTGTACCAAATTAGCATAACATTTCACCTGCAAGGTTATTCAACACCCTGCATTACCCAGTGTGCTCAGCCAACGCGCCCTACTAGCTCCTCGGAGAGAGTGCGGCATTAATCTGTTTATTTGTTTGCTGCTTTCCACACCGGCTATAATGCTCCGTGTGAGATTCGTGCCACATTTTCTATGATAATAATCTATCGTGCTAATGTGGCCCCGGCACGCCGCATTGTAATGTTGATGTCCACATGGCCATCGAGGGATAACGATGACATGGATCAGCGGTGATAAATTGGAAGCACATTGTTTGTTTTCAACAGGGGGCGCGTCCGTTCGGTGCGCCATGTTGTTAGCATGGTAAGTGTGTCTTAAAGCCTATTATCGAGTTGATCATTTGTCACAAGCCTGTCTTCACTTTGTCTTCTCTATTCTCTTCGGATAATGGCCCTTCAAATGGATCTGCATTGTCCTCAAGGGGTCTTTTCAGCCCGTGTAAACTGAAATTGTGAGCGGAAAAAAAAGACAACATGCAGTTTTCTGGCATGGTAGGACTCCAGTTGGATATCTGGAAGGAAATGAACCTCTAAAGATTATTCCCTCAATGTTGCATTCACACTTTTTTGTATGCTGATCATTTGTTTTTAAGGCACAATACATTTACCCAAAACTTCCCCAAAATAGTCCCCAAAAGAGTGTGAGAAAAGTGTTTCATATTTGACATCAACAAATTCAATAAATTCCCAGTGGCTTCCTCTCCCACTGGTTTCTACAATATGTCTAATGCCGTGATACCCTTGATCCAGTTAGAGGCCAGCACCTGCCCAGAAGCCATGAGCAACACCTCAGGGCCTTCAAGTATCATTACTCACCATGGCTAAGTACCCTGTCAGAAGGTTCTGTTACTGCAAATTGAATATTGTTATCTCCCAAAGATTTCTCTCATGAACACAGCATGTATACACATCTGTTGTTGAAAGGGAGACACCGGAGACAAATTTCATTAAAAAATCCTCCTTAAAGCCCCCCATAAAAGCAAAATGATGGAATTAAATTTAACTTGAAAGTGTAACTGCATTCAGAATTGTATCTCCATACAAACCCATGATACACATGTAACTATCTTATTCAAGACCTTATATACTGTGTATCTGTAATACTAGGTTGTTGTTGGGCAGAACGATGCTGGAAGGGAGATGATATATCTGCATTCACGTTTTCTCGCATTACAAACATTTGTGATAAAGAGTCAATCCCAACAGGTGCAACAAAGAAATATCAGTTACAAGGAAATACTGAGCTGGGACTTGGTCTACGCAAACTTAAAACCGAATACATTACATTAAATTCGGACTCGTTCAATACATACTAGTATAATACTAGTAGCGTACTATAATACTAGGAGCGTGAACACAGAGAGGAGAAAACTGACCAACAGCTGGCCACCTCTAATTCCTCTTCCGCTCTGTCATTTCAGCAGCGATTAGCAGCAGAGCGGTCCTGCCTCCAGGAATCTTTCCACGCTCTGCTACTTTGAATTTCACTACAGAGGCTATACCCGGGTAGCTAGCTCTCAGCTGTTAGCTGCAGTTGTGGCTCAGCAGACGGCTAGGTGGAAAACAGTCTGGGAGAAGTCATCTGTGCAGTAACAACACTGTAGCCAGGCCCCTCTGCCCTAGCCTCAACCACTGTTCACTATTTCCAGCTGAATGACTCTATAAAATGGACACCTGCCACGAGACCCTGCATGTATCACTATTGCCGGTGTTGCGAGCACAATTGCCCAGCAGTCACGGCCAGTTGCCTGCTGATATATCAGATGTGATCCCCAAGCAGGGGTTCAGCGCCCCAGCCAAATGTTAAAGTTATTTGTTCTTGTCATTAAACTAAACTTTATTGTGACCCTCTCCTGCTGTTATTGCACCAGTAGCAGTTCTTCTGGACCGGACTTTATCATTTTGACTGTCCATGAATCTCCAGGGCTTTGCCACTTTGCACTTCAGTGAGCTATAATTCCTCTGTGCCCTCTCAGTCAACGGGGCCAGGAGGAGGACAGAGGAGGAGAGGAGGAAGGAGGTGAGAAGCGAAAAATGGATATGACAAGTGCAAACCTGTTTCTTATTTACTATACTGATTTGCAATTTAATAAACACTGCCATTGCATGCACACACGTGCACAGTATCAGCAGTTTCTGTGAGGCGAGACTCTGTGCTCTCTGTGCAAGCCAGTTAACAGTGGCAGATTGGGGAAAACAACAGACTGCATTCATAGGAATAAGCTATATTTTTAGAGACACAAAGAAGCTTTTTCGGGAGGGACGTGTGGGGGCAAAGTGGGCTGGTATTTCCAAAATCACAGAGAAATTAAAGCAAGGAATGTAGCATTTGGTATCTTTTCCACATATCTCTTGCAAGAACAGTTACATTGTTGTATATAGCTATCAGAGTCTTGTTCTAGAAAGAAAGAGTTATCCAGATCTTTGAACTCAGATGTATTCCAAATTTGGAATAAACTATTCCAGATACAAATATCTGAGTAAATCCAGTTCAATTACAGTGAGAACGTATCTTCTGAAGATAAACTAAGGTTTGTTTGAGTTAAGCTCTACTGACTGCAGTATTTAGCATATAACTACAATTAGGTAATTTAGCAGACACTTTTATCCAAACTTACAATGGGTTACATGGAGCAGATAGAGGTTAGGCATCTTGCTCAAGGATGCTTACAGGTAGGCCAACTCTGGGGCTTGAACCCACAACCTTCCGGCTGGGAGTCCAACACCTAGACCACTAGACTATCCTGCTATTACTGACTATTAATGACACATAATTGATTACAACAACCACTTCAACCAACCCCATTAAATTTTTGTACCTTAACAATATGTATTTTGTATTGTTGTATTGTTTGGATTTTTGTTCAATAAATACCATGATTTATTCCTTGTCCTGCTAATAAAATGGGAAGACACACTTTTTTATTAACACTGTTAAAACACCTTTATTTAAAAAAACAACTTTAATAACCTGAACTATTTATATATAATTTGTGTTTTTTATTAATTAGAAGTTGTAGGCTATTTGTTCACGTGTTTTACTTGATGTTTCACAGGCATGTGGGAAGAGTATAGACAGATGTTTTGATAATCAGGGAGTTATATGTCAGCAATTTATTATCTGAAATATTATACCATTAAATATACATTTTCCAAGCTCCTCCCGGAGGCCCTGAGGGGCAGAATGTTCCTTCAGAATCAAACATGGATTTACAGCACCAGGCTGTTTAAGAAAGCCATGCCCAGGGTGGTAGACTACCACTGCATAGAGGAGCTGGAAACACTGGGTCCATAGCGCAAACCTTCCCGCCCTTTGCTACCGTTGAGGGTTCCTGGGAGAGTCACGGAGGAAGCAGGGGAGGTCAGTGTCCTGCTTGCAACTCCATGGCACAGGACTGTGGACCTGTCCTTCCTATGGTGGAGACATCTGCAGAGGACTGTCCTGCAACACCAATGGTTTTAGCAACAGACACTGTTGTTTGTGTAAATGTGACGGCATTGGATGATGATCCTCAGGGCACCGCGACAGCTTCTCTCATTCTAGCTGCCGAGCTCCTGAAAGAGCTGAAACACTGGACGATAACATCTCCTCGAAGAGGAGGTAATCGGTGCAATGTAATGCGATGGGCGCATTGTCACTACAACACTGACCACAGGCTGTGTGTTTGTAGGTCATTGCTTTGGTGTCAGAGGTCACAAAGAACAAAAAGAGCTGGTTCTCTCCTCCGTCAACTTCGGAAATTCGCGTATAGAGACTTGTCTAAATATTGGATGCTCCTTTGATTGTTGGTTGCTGTTGTATTGGATTTGTGGCCAAGTGTATACTGTATACTGCATGCAAGTATACATAAATAAAATAACAAAACAAAATAAAGTGTTACTTTGCTATTTGTTCTTGATGATGTGAATGATATAGCTGGAATAACTTATTATTAATTAATTGATTAATTGATCAACATGATGAACTAATGACTATTCTTCCTCCTGAGAAAATTAGATCATGTGTGCAATATTCACGGTTTCTAGCATGCTTCATTTCTGTAGACAATCTGGGCTATGTGAATGGGCTGTAGAAATTACAGAAATTACAGATTTGAGACTATAGGAGTAGGGGCCACTATACAAACAGAAAGAAAATACATTTAATATCTCTTCTATCTATTCTAATATATTCTCTATACTGTAGGTCTCCAGCAGTAATATATGCATTTGCAAATAAGCATTTAGGATTTTCAATGATTGCTAATAAGTACAACTTAATCAATTTATAATTTTACGTTTCTCTATTTGAAACTGTGAAAAATATAAGGACTGTAATTGCGGTGATGTGGTCTGTGTGTAAGCCTTGCCTGCTTTATAGCTGTATAGCAAGGGCATCATCCACTAGCTTTACACCATTTATCCAGGATGTTTCATTACTCTCTTATTTTTCTTAATGTCTAAACTCTCACTGACCCTCCTCGTGTCGCTTAACAAAAGGTATTTAAACTGAAATTAGATAGAAATGCTCTGAAATGTGTTTGTGGATCATTAGCATGCCGCCGCTGTTAGAAAAACATTAGCATTTGTGAGCTACGGTGAAGACAAGAAGGTGGCTGTTTTTACAGCCTGTGTATTTTCCAAAGGTTCTTGAAAGAGACAATGCGGTCATAGAAAATATAAAGTGCAGATAAACGACATGACATAAAACTGCAGCCCATGTCCTGCAAGCTCGGGTGGCTTCCGAGCTTACACTGCCTTAATTTTCACCTCCTGTGAATAGTGCTAACATCCCCTTTCTCCTCTGCCATGAAAAAAGGCATATTTTGATGTGCTTTAATGGGACGGTTGAGTGGCTGGATTATGCCTTTTTTATATCTGCATACATAAATTTGCTGAATACACACTCTCACACAGAGAAGCAATGGGATTGATTTCTGTGCAACGACAATGTGATGACTGGGCTAATAAAGGCATCCATCACATCATGTTTGACCTGGAAGGATATTTAAGATTTAATGTGAATCTCAATTCGGTAAATACTGTATAAAGCCTACATGATGACATGAGGAGTATGCTGTTGTTGACAATGCAATGTAATTTATAGATTTACGTTAACAACCAGCAGTATGTCCTACAGTACATTCTAGTTCATTTGCAGGTGAAACCTGTGCTCTGCTTAGGCTTGCTAGCTTGCAAACTATCACCCCATCTCCAAAATCCTCTTTCCCAATGAGGTAAAAAGGGCAAGTTTTTACTTTTTAAGATGGCGGGACATAACCTGTCCATGGAACATAAACGTGTCTGGCGGTTAGGGAAGATGGATGGAGGCCCACATGCCTGCCTTAATAAAAAGGTCTTTTAACCCTCGCCCAGCTCTCCTTTCCACGGAAGCATGAGATTAAAGATGGGCAGGGAACTGGGCTTGGTAAACGTAATGGATCGGCAGGAAAGTTTAAAAGCACCAAGGGGGGAAGGCCATTATGCAAAACAGGGCTTGCGCAAGTAATCTGTGCCTTGTCTCTCAGCCCGCCAAAGACAAAGAACACGCGCAGATGCCCTGATTGCTTTGTAAGAAGCTCCGCGTGCAGCCATTGATGGATTCTGGTATTTTGTCTGTTAATATGTTTGAATGAAAATTATTTATACATTTTCAGCGGGGTTGAGTGCCTCTCCCTGTGATTACTGCCTCTGAGAATGAGAGCGGAGGAGCAGGAAATTTCCATGTCACCAAGGCCTGATGTATACCCAGATTATGGGCTGATTGCAGCTCAGATGAGCACTGCGTAGAATCGTTTTCCCCGCGCCTGTGACAACTCCCGATCCCTGACAAGGCCTCTTAGTTTTTGCGGTTATTGATGCATTCTGCATAAATGCAATCCGTTGATGGCATGTGCCGGCAGGGTGTGGGTATGTAGGGGTGGCAGGGGTGTTTAATGCACTGGGAGACAGAGAGGCTTGCAGCAAGGAGAACATCGGGATTTTTTTTCCACCTGTCGCACAGCGGAGGCAATTGGACGATGATGCCTGGGGAGATATTTATCGGTGTTCTGGTGCTTTACAGGGGACAAGAAGGTAAAGGCGAGGCTGAGCATGCACTGTAAATATGTGCGCGCACACACATACTGTACACCCCAGACAGTGTCTGTTCATAGAGATCAGAAAGGGGAATTAGACCAACCATACCACTAGCCTACTCTGGGCCCCATATCCTTGATAATGTAGATTTGCAGATCAAAAATATACCATACTTTATAATATGTCCAAACACTGCAGACATAATTTATTTTATAACAAACATAATATACCATACTTTATAATACGTCGAAACACTGCAGACATCATTGATTTTATAGCAAACATAATTGCATTTATTCTATTACTAAACGTTTCTAATTTCTCAAGGCTGTCTAATCGAAACATAATATTTACAAAATACCACAGAATGTGGCGCATTAAAAAAATATAGTTTTTTTTTTTTGTATCTGAAAAGATTGTGAGGGTAACATGTTATCTTCGGACAGCAGGAAGGACTTCAGCATATTCACCTCAAGAGCGCCTCTACGTACTAGCACATAAAAATGATTGATAGATCCACTTAGGGCACAACAACCCCTTGAGAACAATTACCACCTCTTTGGTAATTCTGCGATCATGGCACTTGATTATGGCATACAATATATAACACTTTTATCATATTTTGGATGGTATTCAAAAGAAACTTTTGGCTCCTGCGCCAAACAAGGACTAATGAAAACATTTCAGAAGCCAGCTCTTTCTGCCAGTGAAAATCCACCCATCGTTACGAAGGTCCTGGAGCTGTGCCACTTTGCAGTAAAATGGAACAAGCATTATACAAGAAACAAATCCTCTCACACACACAGCCGCCCCCCCATCCTCCCCCCTGAGGCATGGGTTTAGTTGTCCCATCGCTGTCTCTTATTTGGGGACTGATTTGAATATGAGCCTTGTTTTATGGAGGCTAGGTAATTGGAAGTCTGTGATTTACTGCAGTGTATACAGGGACTGCATCCAACAAAATATCTGGAAGCAGCGAATAATCGCCTTGCAGCTGGCTGCTGCATTTATCTGGACACAGGTATATTTTAACCACCCCTTGTTGACAGTGTTGACTATTAGCGAGCAAATAAATTATTCAGCACTTACAAGAGAGGGAAAAATGAGAAAAATCTCCTTTATTCGTCTACAACAGGACAAAGCGGTGTGCCGGGGTGAAAAAAAGAGGCAGTCATTTTTTCTTCAATTACAAAAGGCAAATATTTATTATTTATAAGTACTTGCCTTGTATGGGCTTAAATGTTATTTATGAACCTGTTGCATAGTGATTTCCAATGTAACTCATTATTTTTAGCTGGAGGGTGTTGTAAAGGAGCAAGGATATATTTAATGACACTCTGCTAGTCGGTGCAATTACACTGTAATCATTATGTAAAATGTCCTATTAATTAAACCAATTTCTGCTAGGGGAACATTAGTTTCTGCAGGGCCTCTGCCTCATCTCTCAGCTGCCTTGCTACCTCCTGTTTTTCACCAGACCCCTATTATGTTGTGACTTCACTGCATACATATTTATAAAAGAGATTTTCATTATGCTTCAGATTTGGAGCCACTTGCAGATTAATATGGGGGATGTGCCACAGAGTTTTGAAAGACAATTAGGATTCTTTCCAATCATACACTGTTTTTTGACCTTTTGATCGGAGCTGCACAGTACATTCATAAGTCAAGGATCTTAACAGAGGAACCGATTTTTTAAAAGAAATTAGGGCTGCTAACTCTTTTAAGCACAGGATGTTCAGCACGATTTTCTTCAGAGGATTATTTTCTGACTTCAAAATGACTTAAAGGTTAAAAGTTGTGTTGTGACCACCTGAAAGTGGACCAATTTTGTCAAAAATTCTTCTCTGAATTTGAAACCAGGTGTCATGTCATTTCTAGACATTCTCTGAACTATCCTCCAACTCTTAGTCAGATAGCCAATCAAGTTAGGGTATGTAAAAAAAAAAATCAACACCAATTGAAGTCGGTACAAAATTGAAATGTTATATAGCCTTAAAAGGGACACTCCTCAATTTGCGTTCGGCATTACGTGAGGTAAATATAGCCTTACAAAATGTTTTTGTTTGTAGTATAGTTTTCGTTTCAAATTCTGAGAGTGCATGCCCTGGCTTGCACTCCTCTCTACTCCTCCCCAGATGATGCTCAAAGGCTCACGTTTTTTCTCCCTCCATAGTCATGCAGTTGTGTTTCAAACATAAACAGTGAGCTGGGGAAGAAATATGGAGTCCTGAGTGCACTATAACCCAATTGAGGAGTGTGCTTAAATAACCTAACTATCAAATTGGCAAATATCTAACTATTCCTCATCATGAATAAATCTACCAAAGGCTGTGTACAGACGAAGCCAAATGTGCATCGTTTTAAGAAAATGTTGGTGCTAGCAATCACAGTAAGACAGAGCGGTTGACCCTCCTGGTTCTCTAGATCTGCTGCTCTGGCAGTCCTGACGTTGCTGTTGTGACCGGGGGTCACTGGCACTCCCAATGTCTTCCGATACTATCTGTTTTCTTTATGTCTTGGCGCAAAGGGAAACTATTAAGAAAACAATTCAATAGAGAGGAAGAGCACACATCGCAAATGGAGTAAAGCTTGCTATTCTGTCTGCATATACGTGGGTTAGGTATTTTTTGGTTATTGCGTGGATAAATCTGTAAGTGTAAGTACGATATTAGCATTACAGTACATTTAATTGAAACCTATATTGTATAGTCTTAACACAATGAATTCATTAACGGCATCCACTTAATCCACTTAAAATATTTTATCATACAAAAGCATTTGGGAGTTTTCTATAGTTATCTACTGTATATGTGTATGTGTATCAATGTAGAACTTAATGTTAAAACAATGTAATTTACAGAGGGAAACATTATTAATATGATTTTATTTAATGTTTGAGAAATTCAAAAACAAAGTCAGGCTTCTGTTAGTGCTCCGATAAAGATTTCATGTTATTGTCAATATTCATAAAACTTAAAACTAGCAGAAGCAATATAGCCATCATTTCGAATGTATTGTGTAGAGTAAATTGAAAGTGAGGTCATATATTGACGTCCATAATGACACAACAATCCTCAACAGCCGGCAGCACAATTCCACGATGAAACGCACTTATCGCCTATCTTTTTTCCCATGCGACTTGCCACGTGTCTCCCCTCAATTCATAAACTTGTTTTAGATAACTATCTTAGCCTCTCAGCTATCTCTGCTAACACTGTTAGCTTCAAGCACAACCGCCTGGCTCTTATCGCCCGCAAAGCTCCTTGCGAGAGCATGACTAATGTGCTGACCAGCTGACAGGCTTGTGTGGGTGCCCTCATCGCAGCCAAGACACCTGCTGCTCAGGTCAGAAGGTCGGATTATGACGGCAGTTATTATGAGGATGACGACGACGGGGAGAATGAAATCACTGATGATGATGATGATCTGAGAAAGAGGATTTGCATACACAATGCAAGCCTGGCACACACAAACAAATAAACACAGATAAACAAAGACATTAAGCCCGCACTGGCATAAATACACGAGTACGCCCTTACATTCAAACACAGAGTCACACACACACAATGCACACTTGTATTGTTTCCAATCTGCGAGGCAGCAGCAGGTTAGGATTATCATCAAGCAGACAGGAGGCGGTGCAGCGAGTCTTATCACAGGTATGAATTATAATATTTATCCTGTGTGCTTTATTGGTGGTTGGCAGACGGATGGCAGCGCATGCCTTTTAATCCATTACACTGTGGCGGGGGTGTCAAATTAGGCTGCTTCATTAATACACTATCCACCAGCCCATAATCACCCAGTCTGACTCCCACACAACCAGAGAGAGAGAGGGGGGAGGGGGGAGGGGGGGGGGGGGGAGAGACAATGAAAGTGGAAGAAAAGAGGGGAGGAGAGTGAAAGTGTACATCAAGGAGAGATTATTATTATTTTCTCTCTCTCTCTCTCTCTCTCTCTCTCTCTCTCTCTCTCTGTCTCTCTCTCTCTGTCTCTGTCTCTCTCTCTCTGTCTCTGTCTGTCTCTCTCTCTGAGATGAGAGCAAATTATAAGAACAAACACCTTCTCTATCTGTTTGGATAAAGCGCGGGACTGGCGCCTGATGGATGACTGTGTTTACAACTGAGGCTGGGGGTAATGTTAAGCACAGGGCCTGGAACTACATTCTCTACCAATCAGGCCCGGGCTGGCACGCACACACACACTCACACACACACACACTCACACACACACACACACACACACACACACACACACACACACACACACAC
>JAOEHI010000019.1:2988107-2999689 GCA_025447815.1 Percopsis transmontana | reverse complement strand
CTCACACACACTCACACACACACACACACACACACACACACACACACACACACACACACACACACACACACACACATATACACATATACACATATACACAAACAAACAAAACAAAGACACACACACACTTTCGCTGAGGCACAATCATACTGGTACACACATATGCTTGTGCACAAGTACACACACATACAGTACGCTCAGTATTGTATACACTGTAAGCACAAATACAAACTTGTGCACACAAATGCCAAAATGCACAGGCACAAATATAGAAACACAAACACCCATGCCCATATGCACATGCATGCACACGTACGCACACACACACACACACACACGCACAGACTGATGATAAAAGTCTTTCAGACACCAGATTAGTCAATCCTCTCTGAAGTCACCGCTCAGAGACGCAATTGCAACAGAGGAATAAAGAGGAATAAAGTTTTGCCTGCTGGTATCATCTGCTTACAGCCAGCTTGGTAGGAACCTCTCAGGAAGGACGACCTGCAAGAGAGAGACCAACCGGCTCGGTAGCCACCACAGATATTGAACATCACTGAGAGAATGATGTCATTCCTGCCTAAACGAAAGTTAAATGGAAGTCAGATGAACTAAATAATTGAAACTAAATATTAAAATTTTAACCAATTCCTTTATTGACGATTTTTCTTTCTTAGAATTACTGTAATTGTAGCAGTCGTGCCTCCCAAAAAATATTTGCAGTTAGCAGTTTTGTAAAATTCATATAAATATCTAGCATACAAAAAACAACTTCCTCCTCTTTATTTGTACAAATGCTATATTTCTTCACCATTATATATATATATATACTATAAATAATTCAATAATAGGCCCACAATTGCATAAATTGCCTGTGACCATCCTTATATGTTTTGTGTTTAGTCAAGCTTGGACCATACTAAATAATCATTATATTGTCAATTATAATAATTCTACTAAACAGCTATCAAAATTATACCCACTGCCTTATGCTAGTGATTTAATAATGTGTAATGTACAATAAAGTACAACACTAATGTATTTGTATGTATTTATGGCCAGCTTTCCCTTGTCGCCCATGTTAATCGCAAGATTGATGTGGAGTTCTTGTTCGGGACTCGTTTTGAAAGGTATTATTTAGTGTTTACGATGGCACAGACATAGTGGACGGTGCATCTTGGGCCGCATTGGTGAACAAATTGTGCGGGCAGTTTAATCAACAGCTGAGCTCGCCGGTCGAAATGAATGAATGGAGCAAGTCAGCCGAGAGAAATGGTTGAAGGAGAGAGGTTAAATGTCTGCATTAGAATGTGCCCCCCACCCCCTCTCCCCCAAATCCCTCCCCTAAGCATGTTAAAGAGCCCAAGCTATACGGCCATGATGTCATCTTTCTCCGCGTGTCACAGGAAATAGACTGATGGATCACTTCCTGGTGTCACTGCGGTGGACTGGTGACAATCAGCGAAATGATAGTGTCTGCCTGCCTACACATATCTGTAATGGATAGCCCAAACCTAAAGACGCGCACCTCTCTCCGCCCGCAATGACGGAGCATTGGATTGAAATCACTCCCGATGAGGTGGAGCCCAGACCATTTGTTATTTACTTCCCTGCCTACACCGCGTCCGCGCGCTCCCCCCCCCCCACCCCCTTCCCCAACCCCTGGCGCTTCTCAATGCACACCTCCACCGCCAACCCTCCCCCCCCTCGCACCCCTGAACTTGGCCCCTTGCCGTTGATATTTTTGCCACAGGAACACATTATGGAAATCAGACGGTATGTGTGTATAGGAATCAATCAACAGGAAAGCTCGTCGCCAGAGTTATGACACAGAGAAGTCTGTTTGGAACTTTTGATTAATCGGGACACCCACCCACCTCCGTTATCGATGGGGGAGTGTGTGTGTGGGGGGGGGGGGGATCTGTGGGATGCTATGTCGTGCATTCGGGGTGCTTGAAACCACCCAAAGCTAGCATGGATGTGTCATGTGTGTTTATGTGTAAACATGTGTGTGTACGTGTGTTGGCCATGTACACTTGTCCCCGGGGCCTGATGCGGCGAATTGCCACAGAGCCTATTTCCCTGACAATGTACGGTGTTGCCGTGACGATGGATGCTGCCTCAGGTACCTCCCATCATTGTTGCAGCCGCCTGGGTTGAGCCTCTCTCGCTCTCGCTCCCCCCCCCCGCCTCTCTCTCTCTCTCTCTCTCTCTCGCGCGTGCCCGAACATGCCAGACCCGCACCTGGCTGATTTATAAAGTTGTTATGGCAATTTGCTCTAATGTTATTTCCTGCCACATAAATACATATATCTCAGGCAGGTATTATCAGGGCTCTAATGGAGGAACATCAGAGCTGTTCCGAGGATCCTTTTGGGATATTTGACAGGGTGTTATTGGTTATGCTGAGATGCCTCAGAGAGAGAGCTTGCATTCATAAGCATCCATTCAGAAGGTGGGACAGGGAAAGTCAGGAAAACTGTTTATGGTGGTCCAATTATGGTGCAAGACAGTAGTTTATGAGGGGGCTTGCAAACTATGCACTGCTTCTTTTATTGCATGCCATAACGCATACAAATATAGCCTGTCATATAAACAACCGTGACCCCTATTAAAAACAAATATTTTTTACTTATAGATTTATAACTTTTTTTCCAAATTGTATACATTTTAATTTGCGACCCCCCAAATCCCTATGCAATCCCCTGGGGGCCCCAACCCACACTAAAGGTCTTGACTGACAGAACATTCGGTTTTAACAAAGGTGCTTCTAAAATGTATTTAATCGAGAATCTGAATCAGATTTATTTCAGAAGTAAGTTTGCACAAGGAATTTCTCATGGTGTAATTTGGTGCAGTAGCTAGGTTATAAGAGAGAAGAGGACAATAGAGCATAACGTTATAAAGAGAAATCCTAATAAACTAAAAAGAATAAAATAGAATATAAAAAAAAATTATATATATAGGCTACAGTATGTAAAATAGACATTGTGCAGCTATATGGGGTAGCGACGTGAAAGGTGAAAGGTGATGGTTTTAAGGGTGCTGCTTGCTGGTGCCCGATCACACAACTGTACACAGTTTACTGTGTATGGGCGTGGGGTCGGCCTCACTCGAACACTAAACGAAAAGTGTAAAAATGAGAATCATCTGCCGCGCTGACCCAAACTTCTGCAGATATTTAGGTTGGCAAATCCAGGGTGCAAACTGTTGGCGGACGCTCCATTGTGCTCCTTTCTAATGTTGTCATTAGCAATCAGCTCAGTGGGAAAACAGCCTGGCGGGCGCAGGAGGAAAATCATTTGAACCCTCCGCCCCCGTCATGGATCCCTCGCCGTCCAGGGGGGTCAGGGGTGCTGAGCGGGGTGACAGCTTGGGTCAATACTCGGGACCGACGCCGGGGGAAGGAGACGTGGTGGTGGTGGTGGTGGTGGTGGTGGTGGGGGGGGGGGGGTGTTAGGAGCTTGGCAGGGCCCACAGGGAGGGTTTTAGGGTGGGTCACCCTCACAGATCAACCTGCTTTAAACGTGGAGTCGGCAGAATTTTGAGAGTGGAGTAGGTGTGTGTGTGTGTTGTGTGTGTTTGTGTGTGTGTGTGTGTGGGGGGGGGGGGAGTGGGTTAGTTGCTGACAGTACCATTAGTCCCCACACGCATGACTGTAGACACACACACACACACACACACAATAAAGCGCATCACCCGCTCAAACACACGCCAAACGCCAGCGTAATGACGGGCAGGTATTGAAAGGTGTGACGGCATCCTCAGAGCGTCTCTACCCTTGTCCTCTGCCAGTGGCCTCCTGTACACAACTCAGCCAGCCTGACTGTCACCTTAAATATTGAGTTATTGACGCCGCGTCGCCACCTGACAGCATTTGCGTGAGAGTGCAGCCGCACCCACGCGCGCGCGTGTGTGTACGTGCGGACATGTCTCCGTGAGTAGGCGTAAACGTGTGCGCATCATTAAATGTATGAGTGCGCAATTGATACAATGTCTTCATAAGCAAGTAACACTCACCGCGATGTGATCCTATGTGTGTGTGTGTGAGACATCATTGAATGTGGGAATTATTTATCGGTGATGTGCGCTTGGACGTGAACAACCGATTGATTCCCCTGGTAACACACCGCTCGCATACAAGTCAGGTAAAAGAAAAAGAAGAAGCGACATACTAAGAAAACGCGGAGGCGCTTTACAGGCAGAATCCCAAGTTTCAAGCGAGGACGCCCAAGGACACACGTCAACAAAACACGTTTCCCGCAAGCAGTCAGTCAAGACGCGGAAACGTTATGAGGCGGATTTATATGTACACAGCTGATGACATCACGGTGATAATATTTGGTTCTCCCATACAGAAGAAAAAAAAAGAAAAATGAAAAAGTTCCAGGGGGGGTAATAGAAAATTCAGAGGTACAATGTCAGGAATGGATGTGAGATATGAAGACATTTTTTTGCCAGGCCCATTTCAGCCAGACAGGGAGAGGTGGGGTAGTGGGTTGGTGGGGTGGCTATTTGGAATGGAAGAAAGTAATAACCTCCATTTGTTCCCCCTTGTCCCTCGGCTTATGAAAAACGCCTTTACAACTTGCTTTAGCTTAACTGGGTTTTCTGGGGGATTTTGAAGTTTGGCAACTTGTCACTCGGATGGGAACAGGTGGAAATATGATGTTGGGGTCATGGCTTTCTCTGCTGGTTCAATATGTTGCTGTGTGATTGAAGAAGGGTTGGTGAAGGGGATTTGGGGCTATTAAAGCCCCAGGCAATGCTGGGAACAGAGCGTACTGTATCGCAGCTGCCGGAGGAAAATCACATATCTCCCAAAACGCCTTAGTACTTGAAAGCACTTTACAGTTGTTTTGAAGGCTTTCATTCACCCTGCCCGCTAAACTCTAAAGTTTAAAGGCACACTCCTCAATTTTATCTGGAATTACACGTGGTATAAAAGTGTTAAAACTGCTCTCTACTCTGCCACCTAAAGCTCTCAAAGGCTCCCAACTTACTCTACCCCCGCCCTACAGCAACCAACACTTTTACTGGACATTTTACTGGAGTTTCAAACATAAACAGTGAGCTGGGGCTGAAATTTGATTTTTGATGCCTATAAAAAAAAACACAATAAAAACAAATGAAAGCAGTAGAAACAGATTTTTCGTCCTACATTAGCAGCACAAGCTAGGCTACGTGTTATTCCACATTCTGGTCTGGCGCTCTCTGTGGCCCCCGAGGGCTCCCACTTCCCCCTCCGTCTCCATCACTATCAATTGTCTTTGAACATCTCCGATCATCACCTCAATTATCCGTCGTCCTGCCCACCTGATAGGTTTCTTTCCAGCTATAACTCCTCTCTGGATGGACAGGGAATAATGACAGCTGAGGCCTGGCGTTGGCTAGCAGGTCAGAATACAAAGAGGGAAGGCGAAGGCAGTGCGGCTGTGGAACTGGGCCTGTCCCACGCGCACACGTGCACGCAAACATTGGCGCAAAAACGCGTCCGCAAAACACACACACGCAATTACACACGTCCGCGCGCGCACACACACACACACACACACACATACACACACACACCCCTATCACACCTACTTCTGTAGAAAAGCCATTTACTGACCGAGCGCAAAGGTGTCAAGCTCCAAAGTGAATCTGAGAACGTGCTTGATGTGTTCTATCTCTCTCTCTCTCTCACTCGCCCGCTCTCTTAGAAGCTGGCAGAAACTCATTTACCCAGCAAATCCAAATACGCAGGCACAGTGAGAAAATGTATTCATACCACAGGTGATCTTATTACGGGCACGGTAAACTGAGCAATGGGAACATCATCCACTCCAAATGACACCTAAACACATATCTAGAAAGTGAGGAGAAAAAAAAAGGGATATCATCTGCATAATCGTCGAAAAGCATCTGGTGGGAAATGGAATGAATTGAAAAGCTCAACGGCGAAGCGTCACGCTATTTATGTGTGATATTGGGATTGAAAGTCAGTACGGAGTCTACATGTTGATAATGCCAGGGCAATATGCATGTCTGGGGTGTATTAGCTATTAGCAGAACACGTGAAAACAACAAGTTAATGTTTATTATTATGACCAATGCTTAGCGGATAACCATTCTTATGAAGGGAATTATGTGCAGTATCATGCCATTTATATACAGGATGCACATCAACACAGCTGGACAAACACATTGAATGCAGCTATTTATCTTGTCACAAGGTTTTTTTGCTAGTTCTAACAGAAAACTATATTACATAACAACTATATTACTGACTGACCATATCAAAAGAACAGGTGACATGAGAATTGTCCTGTTCCAACTGGAAATTGTATTGGCAAGGTCATCCAATACTAAAATAGTGCCACCCTAACCGAATGGGTATGTAAATGTACATTAAATGACCAGAATCGCTGATTTAATATTGCTGCAATAAAACAATGGGCATGTACACTGTAGAATGGGGCAGTTTAGAGTATAAACGCGGATATATACGGCCCTAAACTCACAGTCCCATAATATGAAGAGGAATCCACAGCCAATGCACTGAAATTCAGTTTGTTCTTGATGAAGGAAATTATTATTCAGCATTGTTTCGGGGCCATTCAGCCAGATAGCCAGGCCATTAGCATTTTCCTCTTTGTTCCCATCTATAAACATTTTTGTTGTCCTGAAGGGTCATCTCTGTATTCTTCCATCTCTACCTTTCTTGATAATGAATGAGTGTAATTACCAGGCCTGATTGGTTGGAAGGTCATTGGGAATCCTGTAATTTTTCACTAATGTTAAGCTTGTGTTGGTGATGAATGTACCCAACCTTTCTGCATTCCTCCTTAGATTACTCTAGGCATGGAAATGCATCCGCAAATTAAGCTGTTCATTGAACACTGCTACTGGCCGTCCGTGAGTCCGTTTATACAGATAAACAAATGGAAAGAGGTGTTGTTCTGGGTTTTTCGTGTATGTCCCATTGCAGGGAGCCTTGTTGTGTAGTTTGTAGATCCTCACCTCATTCCATTGTGTTTTGGATTTACTCCTTATGCAAACTAAAGCGGTTTAGGGGAAAGTTGAACAGTTTCCTCTCAATGTCAGTAAGTATAAATAGGAACAGCTTTAGTTGGATTCAACAACAATCCAATTATTATTACACAACAATTATTACATGCAGAGTCATCAGTATTCCTCCTTCTAAATGCTATCGTGTTTCTCAAGCACAAAAAGACTCCCTCACTTGTTCACTTTCCACTCAACTTTTTGTGCCCTACAGCATGTCAGAGGTAGTTTTGCTGCAGTTCGCTGGCAGGTGCCTGGCTCACTCAACGGCCAATCAGCCTCTTGTCCAGCTGTCCGTGATGGAGGGATGGCAGGGCTGCCCATTAGAGGATAGTGGGAGTTCAGGCTTCACGGGGTCCAAGGATGGAGAGAGGTATTGCTGCGGAGGGAGAGCGGGATGAATTAGTGCACGAAGGTCTGGAGAGAGAGAGAAAGAGAGAGAGAGAGAGAGGGAGGGATGGGAAAGAGGAGTTCAACCGTTCAGGGGTCCCATGGCAGGAAAGCAGTCAGGCACTCGGCCAGTGAGCGAGAGGATGGACGCGAGAAATGCAATCTCTCTCGCCCCCTCTTTTGTCTGACTCTCTCTCTCTCTCTCTCTCTCTCTCTCTTCCCTCTCTCTTTTCTTACATTCCTCTGCCGGATGGACTCGGGTGGTGGTGGTGTGGGGAGGGGGTGGGGGGGGGGGGTGTTCTTGCACACCTTCGCTCTCTTTTCTCACACAATCAGCCGGCTGACAGGCGGACAGGGGCCGTGATGGACGATGCCCTCTCCAAGTCCGACAACATTTTCTCTCGGTCCCCGAAGCCAGATCGGGCGGCATCAGAGCTCACCCGGCTTTGGCCTCTTTCAGTGTTTGTGAGGTCCTGCCGCTCTGTTCACTCACCCTTCCCCTAACCCCCATATCGGCAGCGCACGGGCTTGTGCAAACTGCCGCTGACCACGGCACCCCCGTCTCAAAATTTGAAACACCGGCTGCGCCAACGCCAGAGAATCACATTTTAACCACGCTTCAGCCCTACAACGCGCTAGCTTTCCTTCTCTTTCCTTCTCTCTTCTTCTTTCTTTTACTATCGCCTTCTCTGCCTCTCCGTGTCTTCCACTAGAAGCCAAATACAATTATTGCTTTCTAAATCTATCCAAATGGAAAGATGTAATGCTTTCCATGCACCATCCAAATGTGTTAACTATAAACTGTAATTAATTTTCAATTCAATGATGCCTTTGTTATAACTTTTAAAATGGATTCCATAAATTAAGACCAGTAAAATGTGGCCCGTAAAATTGCTCTCATAGGCTAAATTAATTAAATTACAAACATATTAATCATTAAATGACTTCATTTTATTGTTATAACATGATCATTTTGTTAAATTCCAAGCAAATCTTCGTAAATTAAAACGCAACAACTCGTTTGCGTTTGTGAAGACAAAATATACCTCTCAGAATAAAGCGTGCAGGGTTTCTTGCGGCGTGGAAAATGTGAGCCACAACTTAATTCAATCTCATTAATTTGATAATGCTTAATCAATGGGCCCCGCTGCGCGAAAAGGTCTGGTTCAAACATTGATTACTGTCTTTCAAGTCTTCCCCAACAATAAGCCGGGGGAGGCAGCCTATCATTAGCAGCCTTTAGATACTTTAAGCTGTTTCCTGTGGTGGTTTATTTTGTTTGAAGAGAGTTGGGGTGCACAAAGTGAAGGGGATGCAGTCTTATTATCACTGAGATGCCATGAGCCCCCTCCCTTCTGAAAATGATACACACAAACAGCTTTGGAACACCCTCAGACCCCCAGCCTTAATCCAATTTGTTCAGTCTCCCTGTCCTCGGCTGGCACAAAATTAAAGGCCTGCTCCCACAAAAACACCTCACATTTCCAAGGTATTGGCTGCCCTGCGAGACTAGAAACTTCATTTATTCTGGCTAACTTCTCAATTATCTTCCCAGTAGTGGAGACGTGTAAAAAGTACAAAAATCAATAGGATTCCATTCCCCTCGTATTGGAAAGGGGAAAATTAATGAGATAGGACACTCTCTTAATCAGAAATAAATGTTTTAATTCAGATAATGACATAGTTTTCCCTTGCAGAAGGATGACAAATGCCGAGGCGCAGCGAGCCCCACCAAGAAGCCGTTTCAATTTTATTGTAAATATAAAAGGTATTGATCTGCGAGATGTACAAACCCTATTGCTTACAAAAGCCATTCAGGGGGTCTGGGAAAACTATTAAGCGGTGGGTCAGAAATCAATAAACAACACTAAGAGGTGGCTGTGCCTGCCCTCTTTGGCAGATATCTGGAAAGCCAAATGGCACAGTTAGTGACAGCCGGCTCCATGGCGGAGCAATGTTAGGGATGATAGGGTCAGCTGGTTAATGTGGTGGGGGCCCTGACGGATCGGCAGCCCCACTGCCGAGCTAGAGAAGCCCGACAGGCTGCCATTTAAACAGACACTGACTCATCAAGCTGTCGCTACAGTTAGTGTTACAGCTCGGAGGGCCTCGGCTGACACCAGCCATTCTGTCCTTTGTCTCTCGCCCCCCCCCTCCTTTCTTGCACTTTCTGTGTTTCCTTTTGGGGTGTTACTTCTTTCGCTGTTCCTAATGCTTTCGCACGTTCTCTGTCTGTTGCCATGCGTTCAGCTATAGAGATCAGGTGGGGGTAGTTATGTATGCATGTCTACATGGCGGGAATAAACCACTAAGGGAGAGCAAGCTGTTTGTATTGGGATTGCTCTGGCTGGAATGCATAAGTTTGTGTTCTTCTTCGAAGTGATGCATGCCAATACCATTACATTGAAAGGTATGACTGTAATCTTAAATTGTTCTTTTGTTGTTACAGAACTAAATATATATGGCTAGCACAGTCTGCTAGCGTTCGTATAATGATGTAAATGTATTAATGTAAATGTATGTTTCAGCATGTGATTTTAGTGTGTTTCAGTGTTAAAGATAAGCAAAATATGAGAGACATAAAAGTCACATGCTGATTTTTATGTCTTTTATGTATTTTTTTCTTGTATTATTTAAATATTTTAGTGTTTATGTCCCTGTTAGCGAGCATTTCTTCTTTGCCAAGATAACCCATCTGCTGGACAGGTGTGGCATATCAAGATGCCGATTAAACAGCAGGACCCCCACACAGGCATTCCTGATGGGGTAAACAAAAGACGTACAGTTTCTGTTGTACAGTACAACACCATGCTATATGCCTCCAGCTTAGCATGACTGCAGCTAACGTTAGTTGCACTAGTTGTGTATAGTCAATACTCTTTTCTCTACCATAAGTTGCCTAAAATGTCATTACAGAGATTTTGTCAGTTTGTCACTGCAGGATCGTCGACCAGTAACATGGACAGCCGATAATGCAGTTTTTTGCACAACAGAAGAATTTCTCATCTACGTGCTCGACGTCCTCACCAGGGTCTTGATCTGACAGCAGTTTGAGTGGGCCGACTTGAGTGGGCCAGAGTCTATCTCCAATGGCCACACTGGGGAAGGGTCCTCTTCACGAAAGAATCCCGAATTCAGCCAAATGAGTGCTACTGTACAGTACGTGTCTGACACTCCCCTCTACCCCCGCCCCCCCTCCACGCCACAGAGCTCCTCGGCTCACACTACATACGCAATCATGCACAGTTGTCTTTCAGACAAAAACAGTGAGCTCTGTTGAAAATGTTCTGAAAGCACTATATCACAAATCACATGTACCTTTAAGATGCCTATGAGGACTCTGTTGTGAAAGCAACTTTGACAGAAGAGTATAGAGGCTTATCGTATACCGGCTGTTTCTGATCAATTAACCTCCACAGACATAGGTGATGACATCACTAATCAAAGGTCATGACACAAACAAGTATCTATATCACATGTGTTCTGAATAGGCAGGTTAATCAGGTTAACTCTTTACATGGGATTGAGCCAAGCAGAATCTAAAGGAAACCCTGTGAAATACCAATGGGCAGAGGTTGTGTCAGTGCCCGAGGGCAGACAGGTTACGAGGGATGGATTGATGTGGGTTTGAGAGGACAAGGCAAAACGTGGGCTGTCTGAGCAGTAATTATATGGGAAGAAGGAGGCTAGCGACCAGCCGCCCTGGCCAGATGACTTAACCCCAGATCTATGCACTCCATTGGCCTGTCAGAGGGACAAGTCCGTCCCTGCAATTGCCATCCCATAGCTTCATTGAGCGCAAAGCCCGACTGAAACCAATGGCTCCAATGAAAAAACCCAAAGTATCACATTTCTGACAGTTAAAGTTACAATCGTTTACAAAAATGTAGGTGCTGGTGGGGGTTGGGGGGTAGGGAAAGGTGTGAGCCTAGGAGAAGAAGTAGAGAGGTTTCAAACTAAGACAAAAGCCTTTTTTGTGATGCTGTAATGTAACACTATTCAGACGGAATAGCGCCAAGTAAGGTGGGAAGCGATGCGAATGTAACAGTATGTAGCAAAGGTCACCGCTCATAGGGATATCTGAGACACTACAGGATCATGCTACATGCGTTATTGCGTTAGCCTATTGAGCCACTGGGGCGGGC
>JAOEHI010000019.1:2968144-2980227 GCA_025447815.1 Percopsis transmontana | reverse complement strand
GAGAGTTTGACATTCATGGCATTCATCCTGAGCGGTCAGCTCACCCAGAAAGAGAGAGAGAGAGAGAGAGAGAGAGGATATAATACGAGTATCTAAATGACTGAGAGAGAGAGAGAGAGAGAGAGAGAGAGAGAGAGAGAGAGAGAAAGAGAGAGAGAGAGAGAGAGAGAGAGCTTGAGTCACTCCCGCAGGGCCCATGGGGTCTTGCTTCACAGGCCTAGTAGCTGTGGGTTTGGGGATGGGGCCTGTTGTTGTCCCTGGTATGACAAATGTGGGAACCTGCATGTGTGAGATTTTTAGAGCAATTCAAAAAACACATTGTGTTTTTTGCGTGATGTGTGGATGTGCACGCGTGCGTGTGTTGCATTGACTTGTAAGGCCCTTTGAGTAAGTGCTTCCTCCAAATGCTAAACTGCAGGATCCATACTTGCGGCTTTGCCCTGTTCTCTATGCCTGTTGGCAGGTGCTGTGCATTGTTTAAGATTTTCAGACTAATAAATTATAAAATGGAGTAAATGAAAAATGTACAGTACAGATACTAATGCTACTGTCCTAAATCCTGAAAGGGATTTAGTAAATAAATTTATTTGTAAAGTCTAAGTAGTTATGTAATTAACACATTATAAAACTAGAAAATTATAAAATTGCAATAAAACTCCTACCAGAGGAAATTATCCTAAAATTCCAATCATCCTATATATCACAGCAAAGTTTATATCTCTTAAATGCAAAACCTTTATAATGCACATTCTGTCAAAGACAATTTCACATTTGCCGTCAACATGAGCATTACCCAGAATTCATTTGGACTCTCATGTTTTGCCACAGTAACAAAACGTTTCTCTGGGAGACCGCTTGCTGAACTTCTTTGTCTATAAACCTCTGCCCTAATTAAAACCCGCAGTGGGTGCGAGTGAGGGCTTCGTATAGAACAGGGGGCAGAGAGTACAGAGCGTTCTTTCTGCATTTGTATGCTCCTGCAACACTGTGATGCATTGGAGGGTCTGAGGATGAATGAATGAGCGCTGCGCTCCTGAGCGAGCACTGCAATAGCATCTTTAGTTCCCATCTTATCGATTTCTGGAGGATATATAGAAACCCCTCGGCCGGCCAGAGGATGAGGGAGGGCCGCGTCGGTATTGAGCCCGGTGCCTAGCAGACTCTACACATATTTCCTGATCGCTAATTGCTGGATGATAAAGGAGTTCAAGGAGTTGGTCATTGGTGCTTAATGGCCAGCAAAGGGCTGGTTCACTGTTGACCTTTGACAAGTGCCGGACAACAAATCTATGTTTAAAGCACTCACCCTACCAGATTCCTTTATAGTGCTAAGTGACTCTCTCTGGGCCGAGGGAAAGCCTTGAAAAGGACTTCAACCTGAGCTGAGAATGCTAGGCTATGGCAAAACAAAGGAAGACACAATGCAGTTCTTGTACAAATATATGACTCTAAGCAGTGCTAGATAATGGGACAGGGGGATACGTGTCTTCGGGGATGGGGCAAGCAGGATGATTTGCGAGTGTACGAGTGCCCTGCCTATAATGACAAATATGAAATCAATAAAGTGACTTTAATTTGCCCAAAGCATAACTGCGATGTAATACACAGTGTTTTCGATTAAGGGACGTATAAAGAGACGGCGCTGGCGTGTCGCGAGGGCAGGAGGCCATGCCCTTTTGAACCCTGTCTCTCCCAGAGAACAGAGGAGAGCACGGCGGCCATAAAAGGCATAACCGGCCCTGTTTGGTCATTGAAAAGGCTCCTTATGGTTCATGGGTAATAATGTCACGCCTCACGACGTTTTTTAAAAAGATCCTGCGAGCGTTAGCTACCAATGCGTTCCGCAACGCTGGCAACATTATGGCAGGAGGGGAAAATATAATAGCTTGAATATGCTATGAATAACAAAGCCTGTCAATACTCACCTCCAGAGGAATTGCTGATCAGACACAGTTCATGCGAAGTGTATGTGAAAATGTATGATATGTGTCACAAATGTGTGCATGTGTGGGTATTCAATAGAATTTTCATGTTGCTGGTTCCTTCGTATTAAACATTTACAGATGGATTATAAATGTTTCAGTCTATTTTACACTATTCTTGTGTTAATATGGTGAAACCATGTAACTATGAGAACTTATGACACTGTGTGACTGTGACCAGCAAATATCAAGCATTTTTGCGCGAGCCTGTCATGTATGTATCCAAAAGCTAACATTGTCTTTTCAGGAAGTGCCACGTTAGACAAATTTTACATTTTTGCATCTGAAATGTCTTTGTAAATCAGTACTAAACCTTGCCAGCAATCACTCAGTCGTAAATGGCGCCATCAGCTCGTCGCGGTCCCTGTAAATGAGTCCACCTTGTTTAGCTCTTGCCCCTTTGGCTGTTAGCAGCTGAGGGCCGAATGGCTCGCACAATGGAGCCATTCGGTGAGAGCTTAGCCCTTAAAACAACATGCCACTCAATGATCCCAGTGATCCTCTTGGAAGACAATGGAGGGACACATCAGTCAGGCCTGCGTGGGAGGGGCGCTGGCAGGGGGGAGAGGCAATGATGTCCCTACGGTGCTGTCCCGTTGGGAAGACGTTTGTCCTTTTCACAGACTCAACCTGGGAGAGAGCAGTTTGGACGGGGGGTTCAGAGGGCTCTGTGTGTGTGTGTGTGTGTGTGTGTCTACGCTTGTAATGAAACAGGGTTATGGTATATGAAAAGACAGTTGTGATAGAAAGGTGAAGGTTATGAGGTGAATGAGCAAAAAGATACCATGAAGAAAAGAGTGACAGAAGGATTTTCAGGGAGAGAGAGAAAGAGAGAGAGAGAGAGGGAGAGAGAGAGAGAGAGTGCGCATTGAATCATGGGAGAGGGGGATGAGAGATAAACTGGGGTCCCCCTGGGTTAAAGACCCCAATAGGCCTGCAGCATATATGGCCCAGTGGCAGTCCAGTCTCCACGCTGCTTAGCTCTTCATTTGAGACCCACATTCCTCTAATTAACGCACGGCTGGACGTACGGGCCAAGACAGATCCCTGTCTGTCTCTTCTGGGATTTTATTCCTTGCTCCGTCTTAATTTCAGTCCTTTGTTGTCAAGTCATCTTTGTTTTCTTTCCTTCTCTGTTCTGTTCATCTTTGAGGTTGCACTCCTCCCATTCATTTTTATGTCGCCTCGCTTTTCAATTTAAGTAATTGTTACAACCCCAAGAAGGTAGTCTAGGCCATTGGGTTTAATATACTGTAAGAATGGCTCACAATAAAAGGACATAAGGAAGAACACTAAAAAGGAAGCAAATTGTTGAGCCAAGGCCAACACAACTGACAGAAGAGTGCATAAACAAATAAACCACCCACCCCTAAAACCTTCCAAACTTAAGGGCATTGACAAACAAATATAATTTAAAAAAAAACAATACCAGCATCATGCCACAAACCAATTAATACAGACAACTAAAGTAAACACAAAAGCGCTAATGTATATGCTCCAAGTGGTACATTGTAACAGCAGGTTGCAATTGGATCCGGAGCCCTTTTGTATGTGTCATTCAGGTTGGCAATTGGCAGCCGAACACCTGAACGTTGTCAACGTATCAAGCTGGAGCAAGAGAAAAACAGGCAGGCTCTAACACACTTCTTGTGGAACATGTACATTTTGGAACCTACATATCCCCATAAGGAGAATATACTGTAGCTATATACTGTAGCTACCATTGTAGTGTCGTAGTGTAACGTATCACATTGTACTGTAAATGTGGCTAGCAATAACACCTATAACAAAGACTTATAAGATACCTTTGCTTTTCCCTAGAATATCACACACAAAAGAAAAAAAAGAAAAAAATAGACTTTGGATAGACCTTTTTTATCTCATCTCATAAAAAATCTCTTCTTAATAAAGTGTGGGAGGAAACATAGCTGCTGTAGAATCTAGAGAAACAGTTTGTCCAACAAATTGGAAATGTTAAATGCATATTCATTTATCAGACCAACCAATTACACATGGCCCTGAATTAGCCACATTAGAATATAAAAGATTGTATTTAGAGAGAAAAGGCACATCGATTTCTCCGCCGTGCTTATGATAAACCGTGAGCCTTCACTAGATTAGAAGAGTTTTCCCAGATAAAATGGTATCCGGGAGATGATACATGGTTATCTGGGAGACAGATACACAAGACTGAAATGAAATTGGGCTACATTTAATAATGTCTTGCGTTCTGTACAAACAGGAAACAGCAATTCATCTGCACTGACTGTAGTTTCACAATACATCGCTTGCTGTTATAAAAGGAGCCTTCTGTGCAGCTCAAAGTAAATGATTCTGCTTCTATCAAAGGTACTTATGTGGATCAGATGACACGTCTGCTGATAGGTTTGTAATGGACTTTTCCTGTTCATTAACTGACTTATAGTGCCGGGATTTTATGCTTTGCAGTTCTAAATTGAATAATACATCTGCAATGTTAAAAGTAATATTAATATTTTCAAAATCAATGTTAGTAAAATTTTATGTACACAGTTGTATTTGTTGATGGCCAGCCGCCGCAAATAAAAATAAGATTTATTGAGGCAAGGGTCTCTCTCGCTCTACTATTATCACAAGTGAAACACTGACCATAAAAAAACTTTAATTAAAATTTTAATTAACACCGGTAATCAATAGGGTGTAACATAACATCTCACATATTTTCAATGACACGGAGGAAAATGCTATCAGGCAAACACAGAGGGCCCAAATATGATGATTTTATAGGCTAATAATTCCAAGGTAAATGTGGTAGGACGAGAGGCTATAACGCCACGACCTTCTTGCTAACACAAACACTCTTTTATGTAGTGCCAGATAACCCTTCTTTCTTTCTTTGTTTTTCTTTCTTTATTCATTACTTAATATATTTCTAGATACAGTATCTATCTACCCTTTCTAGCTAGCTAGATTTGACCTTGAAATCTTATTATGGCTAATGAATTTACACACACTGTGTGTAAGATATCGGTAGCCAGAGTTGTGAGCCATAATCTATATAAGAGGTGTTCAAACCAAATATGTTCACAGGAAAATAACATTAACACTAAACCCAGGTCGGTAACTGTCACATTACTGCTGATATCATGTTATCATGTTTTTTTTAACTCTAGATATTCACCATAGTATACGTAAATTGTGTTCGGTCAGGCAATCCTCGAACGGTAATTGTCAAAGCTAGCCTGCTTTTCACCATTGTTAAATAAGAGAGTCATACTTACGTGTGTAATATTTGAAAAGCGCAGGAGTGTAAGCTCACGTTAACACCAGTCCCGTGTTTCTCAGGTCTGTGTTCTCATCCCCACCTGCACTCAACACGCCACTCACTTCCCAGATGTTGGATGTATATGTTGTAAAATGTATAAATGCATAGTTAAGTTAGCCCTGATGACATGCTGCTGTCATTATATAACAGAATGTTGTTTTCTAATGATAACTGGTGTATGACCTATTCAGGTGTAGGAGCCATTATAGATACTACTTTCTTTACAATTATGTCATTTAGCTGATGCTTTTATCCAATGTGACTTACAATTACATGGTGCTATAGCATGGAGAAGATAGGGGTTAGGCATCTTGTTCAAGGCTCAAGGATGCTTACAGGTAGGCCAATTCTGGGGCTCGAACCCACGACCTTCTGGCTGGGAGTCATACACCTAAACCACTAGACTATCCTGCCCCCCTACAAGACTATCCTGCCCCCATCCTCATCAAATATCAAATTTTGCATTATCTGCACTGCACAAATTCGTAACAGACCGCAGAAGTAATTTATCCATTCCACTTGCAGTGTGTGATTTTAAAGTTGTGACACTGTACCATTCGTAGTTTTAAGGAGAATCTGGAAAAAGTGAGATGCCAGTAAAAAAAAGAAAGATGTGTATTTACTTTTACTTGGTCGAATGAACACTGGACACTGCCGAGGAGCCAGCTTTGAATGATTTATTAATGTATGAATGAATTTCTGACTTCATATTTTTCTGGATTGGTTCATATGGACCTTTGCAACACGACCCTTTTTATCTGAATGTTATCTATCGGTGGATTCATAGATGGGCTGCATATGTAACAGTGGCCAGCAGGTACAGTTCTGTGCAGTAAAGTTAACCTCACTCCCAGACACTAGCACCGTCATGTTTTAGCGTCCTTGCTAGCACGTCCGCCACCCATCCCCGACAGAGCTGTTGATTGTAGCTGCTGTTCTGATTGTGTCTTGAAATAGTTTGCATCTATCAAATCACAAGAATCTTAGCTTTACCTCCTCCCCTCCCCTCCAAGATGGACCCCCCCAATTTCAATATGCTTCCAACGCCCATGTATATAGCTATTTATAAATGTACTGAGTCACTTTGGATATAAGCGTCTGCTAAATTATGTAAATGTAAAAACATTTTTTAATTTAGTAGTTACAGTGCATACTCAGTTGTGTTTTTGGACCTCGCGATAGAGGCAGAAAGAGGGATAAAAGGAATAAAATAGATGTTCAGAGAGCATTAGGAAAATCGTCTCTAGAGACAGTTTGGCATTCTCATCCTCCTTATATCTTTCCTTGTTTTTTTTTTTAAGAAGTAATCTCACCCACAGCTCGTTCCAGGTGTAGCCTACAGCTCGGCCACACTTGGCCATAAATATATTGGACTGGCAACAAAATGGGAGTCGCAAATAAAGCAATAAAGCAATTTTCAATCACACACAATGGGCTTCTTTACACTGGCGAGGAGGGACAGGTACGATGTCAGTCTCAAGGTTTTGGAAACCGTTGGTTGGTGAAAAAAGGGGCTCAGTCTGGAGAAAGTTTGTGTTGCTGTCAAGAGCATTAGCTAGTTTCTGTAACAAGGACAGTGGAATATATTAATTTAATCTTCACACATGTCCCTTTCAATTAAGTTAAAAGATACAAGTGATATTGTTACGTTTGGTCTGATATTGGTGTGTTATTTAACTCTATTTGAAAGAATGAAATGGTAAATCAATGTATATACAGGAGAACGATTGAATCCTGAACGAAATAAACTAACCCAATCAGATAAATCACTCAAGCAAGACAGATTCAGCAGAGGATCAGGTGCATTTAATCATTTTAACTAGTAATGTCACACCCCTTTATGCTAATTTCAAAACATCACAACTGTCATTTAGCAGACACTTTTATCCAAAGCGACTTACAATTACATGGAGCAGATAGGGGTTAGGCATCTTGCTCAAGGATGCTTACAGGTAGGCCAACCCTGGGGCTTGAACCTACGAACTTCTGGCTGGGAGTCTAACACCTAGACCGCTAGACTATCCTGCCCCACATTACATTTATGTTTACACATTCTCTATCCAACTCTGAACAGCAGAGCTTTATTCTTCTTTGTTAGGTTACAATAAATGAAGCTAGTTAACAAAGTTTGCCCAACTTAATTTATTAATTTCTTTACGCTCCTTTTTTAAAGTTGTTTACGTGGAAACATAATAGAATGAGAACAAGAAATGAACAAGATATGACAAAGGAAAAATAAAATATATATGCCACACTTGCCACACAACAGATTTCTTTAAGTTGAATTAGGCCTAACAAGGCATCTGCAACAAGTTTGGCATGTGTCAAGACTGTTTTCTCATCAATAAATAGAGTGACACAAATTCTAAGAAATTGCACCTGTTGTACTGTATTTACCGTTTCCACCCATATGTCAGCAGAATCCTCCCTTATCTCGCCGTGTGAACTGTATTTCTGTGTAGAATACTATGTTTTCTCAGTGTGTGTGTGTGTGTGTGTGTGTGTGTGTGTGTGTGTGTGTGTGTGTGTGTGTGTAGCTCTCAGACCTCCCTCCCCGGACCTCAGAGTAACCCAGTGATGACAAATAGTTTCCCTCTCTGCCCTCATCACTGCCCTGGACCCAGCCTGTGAATTTCATCTGCAAACAGCTCAAACGACGGGCAAATGTTTTCCCAGCTTCGGAAGGGTGTTCAGGCAGAATATATTTAGGTAAATGTTTACACAGTTGTTTCCACTTCTCACCATTTAAGTTGTCTCTTTTTTCCCTTATGGCTTAATTTTTTTCTCTCCTGCTTGGGCAGAAACATTAAAGAAAATGCTTTTTAAGATTGTGCTAGGTTATTTTTGGAGATGTAAATGTTTTAGCATCCAAGCGGAGCTCCTAAACACAGTTCACGTTCGTTATTTCGAGCCACTTAGGCCATAGCTGCTTTTTCCATAAGTTGTTTTTTGAGAATGTCTCTCCATACTCTTCTACAGTGCTGGAGAGCAGATGGCCTGTCTCTCTCAATACAAAAACAGCCTGGTTTCCAGCACTCAAATCATCAGACTAGCTTTCCAACGAGCAGATTTGTTAACTGCTCTCACCTAATAAATATTTAGGATTAACTCAATGAAACGATGCAAAAACAAATGAAATGTATTTAACAGGCGCCGTGTCCATTTGAGGAGTTTCAATAGGGTACCACTGAGGTGTGAAATGGCTACACCAGGCAATATAACATACATTCATACACACACACACACACACACACACACACACACACACACACACACACACATACACACACACACACACACACTCGCACAAGGATGAAAAAACACCTTGGATGTTCTGTCAACAACAATGTGCGTACCCCAACCTTCAAATAATTTAGTGCCATGTGTCCGCAGAGTGTTTGGAGCATGAGTGTCACTAAATCTCAGCGCTCAAAGTCAAACGTCAGGTAAACCACTGAGAAATAATGTTTATTTTCCTCTCAAACCGGCCGCCGTTGGTAACCATGCTGTCACTGCACCAGCAGCTAATATATCCCGCAAACTCCCACATGATCCATTCTTGCTGCCTTTGATAAAAGTGATTGGAAAAGCGGTAATAGACTATTCTTTATTGTTCTTATGTTTTTTGCGTTGTCTTTTTTCCCAAAAGAAGAAAAGAACTGCAATAGTGTTATTTCATCCAACAAGACATGTTAGGAGTACACTCTACATAGATTTAATTGGAAATTAATTAAACACAAAATTTCTCTCCTAGCTGATGTTTTCTTTTTTTACAAGCATGCCTATTAGGTAAAGATGGCTAATAATCTTTTTTATTTTAAACCAGAGTAATATCATTGAGAATATTTTTGCAAAGCAATGTCATGATTATTTGAAATTTATTGAAAGCACACAAGTCAACAAAAAACGGCTACTGTGTTAACGTAAAGACAGTCAAAACTAAAATAGTGTGTGTCTTGCTCCTTAAATGATGATGTCGGCATGTGCACTTATACCCCTCCTCATCCACCCACCCACCATCAACACCACTGTGATAGAATTTCTCTCTTGCTCCACTCTGTATCAGTCCACAATAACGAGAACCCCCACTTCACTTCACTCAAAGCCCCACACACACACACACACAAACAGGTACACGTGTGAAAGAAAGCACGAGAGCAATGTTACAAAAAAGTGAAAGAAAAGCTAGAAAGCTTACGGGTGCAGGCAGGCACCTCAAGCCCACCCTCATACACACTTGTTTCCCTCCTTTGCGATTCACAACAGGGCATTCTCTAATAACAAATCATTTCTTTCGGAGTCTGCCTTTTAATCTGGCTGTGCTTGACAAGGCCCATCCTTTCCGTTGAAGGCAAAGACCACTTAGAGGCCAGGCCAATAAGGCCTAGCATCCCCCCAGTCTGACTGGGGTGATTTGTCAGGGCCCGGCGGAGCACCGGAGGTGGCCACATGGATGGATTTATCCCAAGGTAAATGGAGATAGCCCCAGCCGGCCACGACTCGGGCACTCTGATTACAGACCCCCTCTTTGTGCTGTCTTGATAGATGTAGCTTGTGTTTACCTATTTACAATGCCACTAAATCTGTGAATACAATGTAACAGGAGTAAAAGGGGTATGACGCCGGGGCTGATAGGGGAAATAAACCCTGGTGTGATTTATGCAATGCAGACCAATAGAAAGACAGCAGAGATGAAGGAGCCCTTTTTTGGTTGGGGGTCTGAGTTGGGGGCTTCGGGGGCGCTAGGTGAGAAGAATTTGAAAGGAATTTTCCCAGCCAGGTAAAACCTTATTGATTTTTCAAGCTTTGCCTCTACGTCTGGGAACTCCCAATTAAAAGAGTATGTTTGTTATCAGATGGTTACAGAACCATCATTTAATCAGCATCCAGGTGAGTAGTTCAGTTGGTAAGGACAGCCTGTGTTTGGATAATCATCTCAATGTGGGTCTTGTTCTGATTGGTTGAAGGTGGTCCAATCATCTGCTAGCACCTGTGTTTGAAAATTACTGTCAGATGTTTGTTGTTCTCATTGGTTAAAGATGGTCCAATCGCCTGTTAATTATTTGATTGACACCTATTGGCACCGCCTCTATCAAAAACTTCGTGGAGCTTGCAAAATTAGGATTGTTTTAGCAATACAACGAACAATTCTTATGTTCCCCAGAGCTGGCAACAATTGTGAAGAGCAAATCCAACAATGGACTAAGTAAACAAAATCCATTTTCTTTCCTACTACAAAACCACCACTGTTCTTAGGTCTATCTTACCTCTGCTTGATCTTATTATTAATAATTTCTTTCATTATGGGCAGAATATGCACTAAGTTAGTTTCAGAAAATGCTTCATAACATGTCCACTGTGAATTAGCCACCTAGGTTCCAAGTAGATGAACTGTGCAGATACATTTTTCCTATATGTTGTTATCCAATATAAACAGGGACATTTGAAAAGAACAGTTGTGTGATTAGAGACAACGGGACCATTGAATTGATGGAAAATACCCTTCTTGCAGTAATAATCCAATAAAACCATAACAGGGGAAAGTCCAAGATTGTTTTTAAAATAACATTAACATTTATGCAGCTGCTCTATTACATTTCCGTCAACAAAGCTACTCGTACGCAATAACTGCATTCACTCTGTTTTCTGATATTTAATACAATAATCACAACAGCATCATGCCAGAATGCCAGTATGTCTGAAGATGCTCTGAAGTAATAAAGAAACCAAACAGGTTTCTCTATTTCTTCAGAGCATCTTCATGAGACATCATGACATTTTTCAAATATCACGATGAAGTTATTGACTAAATTACGGTCATTAAAACTCTAGAGCTAGAACAGTATTCCAATCTTTTTGGATTCAAAGGCGGCTCTTAAACTCTGATATTTTCGGATATTTGACAGGGTGGAATCTTTGTAGATTGAGACTTTCCAACTGCCATGAACCTCTCTTGGTGTCTCAGTCTTTATTGTAGCATATTAGCGAAGAATATTGGCGGTAGGAATGTATCCAAAACCAGGACAAGAGTTAGTATCAATGAACTAAACCATCTTTAAGACCCCCTGGTCCCGCAAAGTTCCCACTGACATTTCTGTGTTTAGGTATTAGTACTTACGTTAACAGGAGTCTCTAAAGTCTCTAAAGCTTTTCATTGCCAACAGCTACTGTTAATGTAATAGGCAGACTTTTTTTATACAGCTCTTCAATGACACCTCGTAGTCACCTGCAGTGGAACCATTATCATCATCATCATCATCATCCGTAATGATATCAAGCTGCCTCCGACTAGGATGAAGACACACCATGCAGAGTCTCGGTGATAAAGTGTTAAAGTACATGAGTCCTCAGCCACAGTGCAGTATCCCGCACCGTACACGCCCACAAACCCCAATAGTCTGCCACAGCCCCCACCCCCGCCCCCACCCTCGCCTAAAGCTTATGTATGGGGCTCTCATTGTTTCCCCGGCTTATTGGGGTAAAGATAACTGTGGCTTGTGAGCGCGCTGAGCGATTATACATCAGTAAAATCACAGGGGGTATATATCACTGCCACCGGGACACACCCACCGGAATGAATTGGGTCAAATGAGAGCAGTGCATCAGGCAGGGCACCCTGACAGATACTAATGCACCTCCCACGGCCGCTAATAGGAGTGTACAAATGGCTGGAGGTTTGTAAACTTTGCCTGGCCGAGGGGGGGGGGGGGGGGGCCCGGGAAATGGGAAATTTTTAACCGGTTGTTGGGAAAAAAAAAAAAAACTAAAACCCGCCCGGTGCCCCCGTTACCCGAGCC
>JAOEHI010000019.1:2955397-2965827 GCA_025447815.1 Percopsis transmontana | reverse complement strand
CCCCCCCCCCCCCCCCCCCCCCCCCCCCCCCCCCCCCCCCCCCCCCCCCCCCCCCCCCCCCCCCCCCCCCCCCTCGGCTCAGAGGCACTTTGATACCGGTTGGTGAGTAACTAAATCAACACTTCAACCCTGCCTGTAGCTCGCTTTCCAGAAGCATCCGCCACACTTCAGACAGGTCAAGACGTGGGTAAGGCAGAGAATACTGATGAGGGAGAGAGAGAGACAGAGAGAGAGAGAGGGAGAGAGAGAGAAAAGAGAGAACTGACTTTCTTCATCGTCGAGTGGAGTTGTGCATGCAACTTGTTAGGTACACTCCTCAAATGAAGGACTGGAGGAAGGCAAGGAGTGTGCCTTAAAGTTAGCATTTTAGTTTGCCTTCCATTATACATGGGAAGAGGCAGGATAGGCTAGCCGTTGGCTCGATGGACGATCCCCAGCGGAAAGGTCCTGGGTTTGTTCCTCAAAATGCCTGGCCTACATGCAAGCATCGTTTAGCAAGATGCCTACCCCCTGCTCCATGTAATACTTGAACTTGTACTCAGTGTAATGATGTAATTGTACGAGTCACCCACAAATCCAACATTTATACTGCAAGCTATACCTATAATCTCTACAAAGGCTGTCAAGCATAACCTTCTCTCCAAAAAAAATGTTAGAACATCAAGGTTCTTTTCAAACATCCGAAATAGCAGTGGTGCAGCAACTCACAGTTACACATCTGCAGAGGACGAGTCGAGTAGCGGCTGAGGAAGGAATGTAGCACCCTGCTCTGTTTGTCTTCCCCTGGCCCTGTTGTCTTATCACACTACAACACCAGTGAAATCAAACATGGCTGCCACCCAACGGTATACCCAGCGATTCAGTAATAGGGGAAGATGGAGGTTAGTGTGCGAGACAGAGAAAAAGAGATATGCACTGTGTGTGTGTGTGTGTGTGCGTGTGTGTGTACAAAGTGCATACACACATCCCTCTATCTCTATCTCTGTGCGTGTGAGTGTGTGTGCGTGTGTGTGTATTTGCAAACATTTATGTGTTTTCTCTGTCTCTGTATTCTGGACATGTAGACCTACAGTATAAATGTGTGTGTGTTTACACACATTCAAGTGCTTTTTCTGTGTTTCCGTCATGTCTGTGTATATTGGCCTTATAGACCTATACAGTATAATATACGTGTGTGTGTGTGTGTGTGTGTCTTCGGCTAGAGAAAAGTGTTCAGAGTCACACCTGTCTGCCGCAGTTTGCACTGGGGCGAGGCGACGCACAGCAAGCAGGCTGTGTCTATATAGGCCTGCACACCTGGCCAGAGAGCCCAGACAGCCTCCCATGCACAGAACAAGGCTGCACAGACCAGCACTGTGCTGCTCTCTGCCACACACACACACACACACACGCACAGTGTTATTTTATAGCTTTTATATCGTGCCTGGTTGCACGCAGAACTTATTATTATTTACAGTGAGTGTTTACTTTTTACACACACGCGCACCAAAGCATTATATATACTGTGATTCCTTTGTTCCCTTTTATTACTGATTACCTTTTACTACCTTTTCATACTTTATTCATCTGAAAAGGAGATGCCCTTTATCTCTTTATTGTGACCCTTTGGCCTGGTACATCCACTATGTGAACGTTTGATGCAACAGGCAGTCCTGGATAATAACAGTGTGACTGACTAGGGACTGTTCCAGTGGTACCACAGCAGTCTGATTCTATCCAGTCTGATTCTATGTTCAGCTATCCAGTCTGATTATATCTAGTCTGATTCTATCCAGTCTGATTCTATGTTCAGCTGTCCAGTCTGATTATATCTAGTCTGATTCTATCCAGTCTGATTCTATGTTCAGCTATCCAGTCTGATTATATCTAGTCTGATTCTATGTTCAGCTATCCAGTCTGATTCTATGTTCAGCTATGTACCAGACTGGTGTGACTTGGCCTGTGGCTTGGCAGTAGACCGACAGTCTGAAACCCTGCGCGTGTGTGTGTGTGCGTGTGTGCGTGACCTCAGATGTGGAGAACACCTGTGTCCACCAAACACTGGAGCCGCTACAGGCCTACAGCTGTTTATTCTTTCTCCTCTTTCTCTCTGTCTCACTCACTCACACACACACACACATACGCATATACACACATGCAGACCAACAGACGATTCCACACTAATTCTGTTTTACAAGTACCTATTCCATGGCCTATAACACACAAATACATTTTTCACCCCACGAGATCTACATACATCTAAACACACCTACACACACACGCGCATTCACAAAGAAACACAAGTAGCCGTTCCATACCAAAAAATGCTACAACTGTTGGCATAACAGTGTATGCGCACAACACACACACACACAAACACACACTTTATTCCAGCCTCTCTGCAGGATTATGACATGTTATTAATTGCCACCATTATCAGCGACAGCTTGCCTGAGAACTGGGCCCTTCTCTTGGGGCGTGCGGCCCTATAGAAGAACAGAGAGAGAGAGGAGAGAGAGAGCGAGAGAGAGGGGGAGAGAGAGAAAAGCCAGGAGGAGAGAGTGAGTAAATGATGGAGGAAAGGAGGGGTGGAAGGGCGCAAGGGAGAGAGAGCAGCCGAGAGCGAGCCAGGGAAAAAAGGAGGAGGTGTAATACGTCACGCAGCGAGATGCAACACTCTGCCCAAAAGGGATTGTGGGATTGTGAATAATTTATCAGAAAACATTTTTCTTGGTCCTTTTCAGCAGACCCACAAATCCTCCCTGAGCTCTCTTTAGGCGATGGCACACCATAATGTACTTCAGTGTGTGTGTGTGTGTGTGTGTGTGTGTGCGTGTATGTGTGTGTGTGTGTGTGAGTCCAAATGCTGGGCAAGGAGAACAAAGTGGGAAGGGCAACGCATCCCAAGCTAGCATCACCTTTTTGGTGTACACACACAAACACTAGCTCTTGGCATACATATACCATGTATAAACACAGGAAGTGTACTCAAAACAAAAACAAATGTTATAATATTCGACAGGTATCCACTATGCTTGTATATCTAATGATGCTATGTATTCATGACCAGGGATAAGGTGTTTAAGACATGGAGCTGTAACTGTACTGTAGAGGGAGACAGTAATTCGTAAACAAAGATGTCATCAAACTACTTACACTGTACAGTTGGAGTCAGTGGCCCTGAAATCTCCAAACCCCCGTAACAGCTTCATCTCTCCCATAGAGAAACAGAGAGAAATTGATTGGAACGACTTTGAAGGAAAATTCGATTGTCAACAGCGTCCTGGCATGCCTCCCCCCAAGCCCATTCATCTGAAGCGGCAGAAAAAACAGTTACGTGAACTGTCACACCCAACTCTACTGTTAATTTAAGGTAATTAGCCAGCGAGTGATTCCCAATATATCATGGAGTTACTGGCAGACACCACAATATTTCACCGCCAATCTGTTGCCTTTCTACCTCCTCCTCTTTTCTCCCTCGCTTGCACAATCTCTCTCTCTCTCTCTCTCTCTCTCTCTCTCTCTCTCTCTCTCTCTCTCTCTCTCTCTCTCTCTCTCTCTCTCTCTCCTGGCTACAGGGCCAAGCATGGAAAAACACAAAACTGTCCAGCTAACTTGAAGTCACGCCGCCACACCCAACAGCTAATACTATCCTACTACAGTATGAGTGCTTTACTACACATACACTGTAGGACATTGTTTAGTCTTGTTATGCTGGGTTTACACCAGACGCTGAACAATTGAGGAACTGAAGTGGAGCAGAGTTTGTTAATTAGACCCGCCGCCACCATGCACATAAGACGAGAAATGTATACTAGTGTTGGCGTCTTTGTTATTTTCTCTGGTGTAAACTACATGCTGAAACTACCCATGTAATAATGATTCCGCTGTTGTTTTTATATTTTTGTTTGTTTCATTAATCTATCTGAACCCAAGTGGCATCATTAAATACCGTTACCCAGCAGTCCGAAATATAACATTTCATTTTATAATGCGGAACAAAGACATTACTAAAACTAGATTGGTTTTCAGTCAATCATTCATTATTCTATTAATCGATTCACCTCGATTCCTTACAAGAAATGGCTAGAACTGGAGAAATGGTATCCTGCATTGTCAACAAAGCAATAATTGCATTTTAGATAATTTTGTTAGCATATATTTGCTTGCAAATTAGTCTCCATGCCTCAGTGGGAATTGTAAAAAAAGGTAAGGTAAGTTAAAATAAAAACAAAAAAATGTGGATAGGTGTTACAAGAGTACCATGCTATTTACACTAGTACTTCAATAAAAACTACAGAGACACAAAACAAACACAGCTGTAGGCCTACATGAAAGAGAGTGTCTTTGAAGTTAGGAGTGAGGCATCTTTAGAACACATGTGACTTCTGTTTGTTTTGTCAGAAATGAAAAGGAAGCCTGTGAGCACACTGGCATTATTTTGATACCTTTTCTACGCGTCCACCGAGCAATTTCATGTGGTCTCCACTCAGACCACAGCTGTCTATTCCTTGGGTCCATCCAGACAGCTTACCATGCTAAACGTGCTAACCATGATGACGCAGAATGCTAGCAGGATAAAAAAGCAGACATTATAAATCAATAACTCAACTTCTTTAATGGCCAAATTCAAGGTTCATTTTGCAAATGTTCTCAGCTTCAAAGCTGAGCATTTGTATCGCCCAATTCTATGTATGTGTGTGTGTGTGTGTGCTGGGGTCCAGACAGCCAGTGAACCGGCAGGCCTGAGCCTCAGACTTAGCAGCTGGAGGGGTGTGGGACTACTTTAGCTCGCTGCACTGCATCAATCTCTCCTGAAGCTCTGCACACAGATTCTACATACACAGACACACATTCATGTGAATGTTCACACCAGCACATACAGTATATATATACAGTACCACATAAAGTATATATTCAATCATTTAAAAAATACTAAATATGTATTAAATATATATGTAATTGTATTAAATATAAATATAATTGTATATAGATGTGCAGTGCAGTGGTCTCTTAATTTTTTCCATGGCTGTATATATATATAATATATACTGTATATACTGTATATACTGTATGTGCCAACATCTCTGGCTGGCACCATTCAAGCTTTAGGCCCCCACTTCTCATCCCAGAGAGTTTAAAAATCATTATTTACTTTGTTTGGGTGACTCTTTCGTTTTTCTTTTAATGTCTCCTCTTTATTTGTATTTTTTTTAAGATCTCTTTTTGGGTTACGGTAGTCTTGGTATGGGGCTCTCAGAAGTGTGGGACTGTCTTGATTGTTGGATTGCATGGTGTGTGTGTTTGTGTGTGTGTGGATTTCTTTGTGAACATGGGTATTACTCTGGCTGTGTTTGTGTGCGTGTATTGCCTCTATACGGGGTTAGCAGAACAGCGGATCAGAAGAGGGACTTCTATAACCTCCTAATGTGTTCTCTCTGGGTCTCTCTGGGCAGCCATGCCAAGGAGTGCAGTGAATTAACCCCAGGTGGAATTATACAGGAAAACAAGGTCCTCTCAGGCCAATAGCCAACACCGCTGTCCACATATTATTTTGTTTGTATTTGTGGCTTTGATGTTTTCATTTCCCCCAAATTATTTTAGACTGCATATAAAGCGTCTCTGTTGTCGGGTATCTGTCAGTAACATAACTTCCTTAGACAACATGTTAAACTAGAGATAATGTTACAAGACGAACAGGCTTAATATTCTCACTAGAGGGACTTTTGGCTGGTCCTGAAGTAGGAAAGCTGTGGTCTTTTGAGGCCCTGAAAACAAAAACAAGGTTAGTGTGGGCTCTCTTAGCATAAATAAGGCAACCACGTATTCTTTCCTCTGTCCCTTGGTCTTTCAATTAAAGCAACATAACTTCATATTAGCTTTAAGTAGAACAGTAGACCTATGTCCAAAACAGGGGCATTTAAGGCCTCATTACAGGGTACATAACTCAATTTTTCCTCTAAGAACTTTTTTCAATACTTTTTGTATACTGTTGCCAGAGAATTTTGCCAAGTTCTCATTTTTAACTGAAAAAACAGTCATTTTAGAGATTTTGAGTTGCCGTCAGTCCCGTGAGTGTCACTTGGTTGTTGTGAATAGTGTCTAATGAATCGTTTTCTTTCTGCAGCAAATTAAGGTAATTATTTTTTTAACTGTAATTATATAATAGTAAACCGGTTTACCATAAGACACGTGTTCAATTTAATAGGTTTTTCACTTTCCCTTTTTTTTAGAAGAATTACGACTATTTTAAGAAAATTTTAAAACATTTAGCAGAATTAAATTAATGGTGAATGTCCGCTTAAAGAACGGTGCATTGAGAGTAACAAACGCCTCCTCACACCGTCGAACCAGGACCTGGGAGCGGTCAGTGTATTTGGACAATGTGAGATGATTGCATTCAGAGGTTTTCATCAACAATGTCTCTGGGGAGGAGAGAGAGGGAGGGAGGGCAAGAGACAGAGACACAGAGAGTGACACAGACAGAGGCAGTCAAAGGGGTCTGTAACAATCCTCATCTGATTTGTTTTTGCCCCCCCCCCCCCGCCCAAAAAAAACTGGCTGCTCCATTTTTCTGTCTTTCACCCCCTGTAAAAATGTTCCTAGGTAACGCAAGGGCCAGGGAAACTGGGGCTTAGCACTAGCGCACCTTAGCTAAGCGATTAGGTTAGTTGTAGTTGTTAGTTGAGCATATTCCCTTGTAGCCTACTTTCTCCTCTTCTACGTTTTCTCCCTCTCAACCTGCTATTTCTCTTTTCTTCTTTCTCCCTTATTGTCCACCATTTGTCTCCTTCCCCTCTCGCCTTTCCTTTCTTTTTTTCTTTCCTCTGTCTGTCTGTGTAGTGGAGGTTTTAGGGGCTGGGAAGGTGTTAGCGGTGCTGCTAGCCACGCAGCACTAGCAGCCGCGAGCATTTATCAAAGCCGTGCTCCGTAATGACCACTCAGCTCCTGGGGAAATTGAGCTGACCCCGGGGCCAAAGCTGTTAGAGGGGACTGGTGGGAAGGCCAGTGGGGTCAGGCCATCCTTGTCCCACCCACTTAGTGGGCAGTTAGCGCTGAACCATTAGTTTACTGTTTTGGGGCCCTCACAGCAATCTCTCTCACAATACATACGCGCAACGCAACAAACACACATAGGGAGGGAAAACTAAAGTCACACATTGGTGAACACACCACGGAAAACAGCCCGCCCGCCTAATCTTTAGCACTTCTGTGTTTACGTGACACACGTTGTAAAAGGAAAAGAGTCAAAGAAACTGAAGGGGTAAACTCTGCTGGCTGCCAGTAAATGCTTGGACTGGCCCCAGTAGGAAGTACTGCTCTACTTTTGCTCCAGGAAAGTCCTGAGGTTATCAGAACAAATAAATGCAAAAACAATTGTCGCTATTTTGTTTTGAGTGTGTAGAGAGAGTGTGATGCGTTGTGTGTGAAGCATGGTTAAACATTCTAAAATCTCTTTCACACACACACACACAGCGTGATTCCCCTATGATGTCTTATACTGTAAAGCTCCCTAGCTGGCTAATTGAAAACAAAGATTCATTTGTTCTTGAAAAAATAATTTTGATGAATAAAGTAATTTCTTCTAAATCACTTGTTTTAGATTAAAGTGCACTACTTGATAGTGTTACATCACTCCCCATAACCAAAAATATCCCCCCCCCCCAGCTCCCTCTTTACATTGATGACTGTAGGGAGAGGGGTAGAGAATGAGATGTGATGTAGGGGAATGGGTAGAGAAAAATGCACTTCCAGAGTTTCAAACCAAAACAACATTTTGTGCAGCTGGTTTCAGCTACAAAGTTAATTCGACACAAATCGAGCAGTGTACCTCCGCTGACCTTCTAATCTCTCCCCGGCCACGGCTGACACAAGACAATTACTAGAGCTCGTTAACACCGGCCGGCCACAATGAGACAGCTCACCGCCCCTAGTTAGCATTATTTAACTCAACTATATCTTCCGGCACTGCTGACAGGGTGGGGGGGTCTACAACCGAAGGGGACAACCGCACAGACAATCAATATGGCCGCAGATGGAAACAGCGGTGGGAGGCGAGGGGGAAGAAAGGTCTGGAATAGTCATTTTTGCTCGAAAAGGCACTCCCCTGAAAGCAATAGAAATAAAAATCTGAACTTTAAAATTGATAAGGATTGATTTCGCTGACACTGGATCGTAACGTACACCCCGTCGGAGACTGTGCGGCGCGAGGGCTCAGAGATGCCCGGCGCGTAAAGGAGAACGAGGGGTGTAAATCTGACTGAAGCCCAGCAATTAGCCTTTTAGTGTGGGAGAGATATGGAGAATCTTTACTATTTCATCAAATGGCATTAGGCACGCTCTAGGCCTTAGAGGTTTCTCCAGGAAGATAAATGCTAGAATAAACTTGTTTGGACAGATGGATTGGTTGGAATTCTTCACAAAGTTCACTATTTTCTCTCACAAATCCATATAGTTCACTAGCAAATGGTTTGTTCATTATGTGGGTCCTATTAAATGTCACACAGTGTGTGAGCAATACATATAGAGACAAGCTTACCCTATAAGACATTTTCAACAATGTTTTTGGGGCAAGATTGCACTGTCAGACATGTTTTATAGCAGTCTACTGAAAATGTAGATCTGTGTTTAAGGAACAAAATGGTAGATATTTTAATTATTTTGGGGGCTATGCTACTTGTCATTTATACAGGTTGCTAATAATGTTATGAATTAGAGAACACCTTGTTTTTAATTGTTCTATCGTGTATGCTTGTAAAAACATAAATATTCAGTATGCAAATGAATTACGATTTAATTCAAATGGGCATTGCCGGCGTGGAAACACGATTAGGTTTAAAGGGAAAAGGAACTCTGCTAATTCCTACTTGGATGACTGATTGGGAAAAATGAACAGGGAGGTCTTGATCAAAGCTAACATTGTAAGCTAACATTGTACTCTATGCTGGGGAGCAGATGGTGAGCCATAAATCCTTGCCCAGGCTCTGACACATATTAGCATTTAGTTAGCAGCCCACAGCTTGCCAGCCATTTAGGTAATATCTCCATCAGATCACTTTGGAAATGGTGATGGAGTGAGTTGTTTTTTTTTTTAACGTGCTCCACCACTGCATCGTGGTTAGTTAGATGAATTCTGACTGTGCGCTGAAGCGGTCGGAGACAGTGTTGACAAATACGCTCATCACTACCGATTTAATATTTTGTAGCTCTTACTGTTACTAGCTGCAACCTGGGTTCTGCACCAAGTGTACTATGTACAGTGCCAAATGTGCTTCATTCTAATGTGACGATTGGCCCGGCCAGAAGCAGGCTGACGACCTCCTGCTTTAATGCACATATATTTGCATATTGTGAATTCAATCTGACGGTCATGGCAGCTAAACAAGCAAGGGCCGTCATATCATAACTGTTCTCATTTAAAAAGGAGTGCAGATACATTCACCTACCTTTAAACATTTTTTTTAAAGATTTATTTGACTATATCTTCTCAGAAACAATTAACAGCCTTTTACAGCTTCTGTCACGCACTCCTCAAATACTGTCAAAAAACAAATAAGAATTGAAATAAATATAGATTATTTTGAAGGTAAGGTAAGTTATTTTCATGTAGATTGCATTAAATGAATCACGTAGAGATTGATCTCCAGGTGGAAAATTGTGAAAAATACAAATGTCTGTTCTATAGCAGCATCTGGTCTAATTCTACCTTCCAAATTTAAAAGGAAATTTAAAAAAAGAAGTATCTTCAGCAATAAAAATTTATTATTTTGACGTTATCGCTGGTTCATACTGCCAGTTGTTATATCAGAGAAAAAACGAAGAAAGCATGCTAACATGCACAACCACACACACACACACGCATGCACCTACACCTACATGTACACAAACATGTAGGTGACTGACATCCATCAGAAAGGTTGTGGGTCGTTGTGTGTGTGCGGGTTAATTAGGGTTCGTCTGTGAAGAACAGCTGTGGGAGCACCTCACAGGCTCATATAAGGCAAAGAAAAACAAGAACAATGTCTGCCAACTTGACAGCGCAACCTGTTTTATGGTGACAAGTGTTTGCGTGTGTGTGTGTGTGTGTGTGTGTGTGTGTTTGTGTACGGCTTGAGCTAATTTGACAGGGGTTAAGAGGAAAGTGAGAGAAAGGCAGAGCGTGCTAAGGGGAAAGCAGGTGAGTGCTAAAGAGGAGCTGAGCGGACACAAACCTCCATCAGGTCCGCCCACCCAACATGTTCACGCGCCACGTTCAGAATAGCAGAGCGCCTTGGTAGGCGGTTTCTACACTGGGAACCGTAGGGGCGACGATAGGAAGGATTTGTGGTACTGTGTGTGTGTGTGTGTGGGGGGGGGGGGGGGGCAGGGAACGGGAAAGAGTAGGGGATCTTTTGATAGTAACGAGGGAAAAAAACAAAAAACAAATGTCGTAAACGAACAAAACACCCACC
>JAOEHI010000019.1:2934891-2940672 GCA_025447815.1 Percopsis transmontana | reverse complement strand
CCCCCAACCTGGTGACACCCCCAAGATGTGCTAGGTAGTAACGTAGTAACGTTTCATGATAACAAGGCAGCTATTGTACGTAGGGTGACAGAACGGGAAGTGTTTGCCCTGGAGGCTGAGTGCACCAGCACCAACGGTAGCCATCTTGGAATCCCCTTTAGTGATGTGACCCTTGATCTCGCCTCAGAGAAGGTCAGACAAAACTTATCTCTCAATGAATAAACTAGTAGTCCTTTTAAAGTCAGCATTTTGAGCATTGCCTCCAGTCTATTGTTCTTATTGTGCTAACATAAAGGGTCACATTGTTTTGAGGATTGTTTTTAAACATTTAGGTACTATTGTCAGCAATAGATTTTAAGTAATTGTCCAATAGAGGTGGGAAGTGTATTTATGTATTTAAAATGCATATATGTATGTATATTTATTTATGTATTTATTACTAGACTTTGTGGACACCTTGTGCTGCAAGAAACGATATACAGTACGTATAAACATTGCAAAATACCAAACGATGACACTATATTTTTCTAGTATCCAGGAGTATCGTAATTTTGTTCAAAGTCATATGAACCAAGAGATAAAAGAAATCTTGTGTCTCCCAAATGCTCATTGGCTGTGCAAAAAAAGTGTTGTGTTCCGTGAGATAATGAAAGTCAACTTTACAGTGTCCTGGTAAGCACCAGGCAAAGTGTGCACATTAAAAGTCAATCAGGGTGCCTGCTGCGCAAACAAATAGCTATGATTATTCCAACCTGCCCTCCTCTGATGGCATTAAAACATCCTGCAATTAGGCAGCGCTACAACACACACTCAAATCCAAACAAAGACCTGTCTCTCTCTGGGACTCTGGTTCTTTCTCTTCCTCTAACTTCCTAACTGATTTTAATCTATCTAGCTAGCTAGCTATAGCTAGGAGAGGTATAGGGGGCAGCTACAGGGCAATCAAGACAGCAAGGGTGCATTAGGGGCCATACAGCCTCTATTGTTTGTAGGTTAGTTTATTAGGAGAAACCCCGTAAGCTCGGGGGCATTTTCAGAGGTGTGGTTGTACAGCGGGACGGTCAGGGGTCTCTTTGAGAAATACCACAGGAATTCCTCGTAAATATTGAGGTAAAAGGGATTGTCACCTTTTGAGCAAACCCTCTGCTCTAACTCCCTTAACTTTTTAATTCCTTTCTCTGTGGTTGAGGCATTTCATGTTCATTTTACACAAACACTAATTCTGCATGTTTACACTACATATGGAAATAAACTGCCCAAAATGTAAGGTTTTAAGATACGTATGATGTAACTGTACATTTTACATTATTAAGATTGATGTCAGTTTACGGCTTAATTTGGTACTGTAAATATAAATGTGGTAAACTGGGTAAATTGAGTTTAAAGGGGGTTTATATTCAACTGTATAACACAAAATTCAATATTGTCATGTATAATTTACTACCAAATCCATGTCATGTGAAAAGAACTATGATATAAATACAGTATGTATATTTACAGCATGATAGTGATTTATCTGTCAGTGAAAACACTGAAAATTAGGAAGAAATCTGTTCCAAACCTTCCTTTGTCTGGTGACTTTCTGGCTTGATATATTCACTTATTGAACTCATTACCAAACACATTGATTCTTCTCACCCATGGCAACAAAGAAAGCTTTTCTAGGTATTTGATGTATCTATTGTAGAATGACACAGGGGCTCGGCTGTGTTGAACACATTGGAACACATTTAAAAACTTTACAACCACCTTTTGTCAGTGTGACACAGCAGTTTAGGACACCTTTTAAAAGTAAAGTCAAGCCTTCTTGTTGGTATTAAATATGCAATATACAGTATATGCTAATCGTTCCCCCTTCAAACTGTTAAAGTCATGGCATTTGGCATTTTCTCAAGAATTGTTTGTACATCAAAGCAAAACCTTCCAGAATACCTTTACTTACAATGTAATTCTGATTTTGTAGCACTATGTGCACCAGTGTATTAATAAGGAGCCATGTTGTGCCTTTCTGGACAGCTTCTGTCATCTGCCAGTCACTTAAGGAAGTAAAAAGGGAACAAAATTTCCATCATCAAAGGAGTAATACAGAGCATGCTGCTTTGAAAATAAACTAATTTGCCAGCACATACCGAACTGAAAAGCACTATGTAACACAGAGGGGGTTTTCATAACTATGATCATCTAAAAACACTGCTGTCGTAACTGAGCTCTAACCTCAATCGGGACAAATGTCAAAGCATTATTCAGGTTAGAAAAAGACACAGTAGCATAAGACAAATTTATTGGAAGATAGGACAAACTTTTTCACTGAGGCTTCTGTTTTTTTTTTTCTGTGATGATAACAATAACAGACTGGGGGCATTGGTGGCTAGGTGACCCAGCTGCCCTTGTAAACAACAGATATCTTGTGTGGACTCCTCCAGACATGAGGTATGGGTGTTTTAGGGTTGTTGCAAATAGATTCTGCAAATTTTGTTGTGTCTTGAGAATCTGCAGCAGATGCTATATATCAAACGCTATTTAGCATTGTATGTTACATTCCGTAATTAGTGAATTTTAGTCAGCTGCTGATAGTTGCAGGGAATTTAATGATTTTGTGGCTGTGGCTTAAGGATAAGAGAAAAGAATGGCCTGTCCTTTAGTACATTACGTCATATAAGCCATTTTATTGACAAAGATGCAAATATTAAGACAAAGGACAGAAATAATAAGTCAGCAGAAATGGATGAGTAGGGGCATCTGATGAAATCCACGTTTCCTATCTCTACATATTCTGGTAATTAAACCAATTCCTCTACAATATATTGAAGTCAATGTATATATTTTGGGGGCCTCTAACTTTATGTATCTTTCAAATGTAAGTATTGTAAAAGCCTTACACTCTTACACTCCATATTTCTGCCCCAGCTCACTGTTTAGTAAAACACCACAAAAGTGCATGTGATTGTGTGGGGGAGGGGTAGAGATTGGTGTGAGCCAATGAGCTCTGTAGGGGAGGTGTGGGGATGAGTGCCAATTACTCAGTACTTGTGGGCGGGGCATGCACTCTAAAAATAAAACAACTTTTTGCAACGCTAGTTTGAACCACTATGGGACTCCAGGACAACAAACTGAGCAGTGCACCTTCAAGCTACAACGTACAAGCTCAGTGGAGACTCTTTCACACTTCTGTGAGACCCTAAACCTACCAATTCAGTTTGTTTGATCCCTATCTCACATCGCCTTTGATGTCTTTACAATTGTGTTTCAAGTGCTCAGTTACCAAAGCCAAGCGCTTTCTGTTTTTGCCAAGTGTGTGTGTGTGTGTGTGTGTGTGTGTGTGTGTTTGTTTGTGTGTGGGACTGATGCATGTCAGCTGTTGACGTTTCTTGTCACTCTTGTTTGCAAGAAACCGCTGAGCGTTTGTTGATTAACACCGCTGTCTAAATGCCTTTATAAACAGTCCATATGATAATGAATCACCAAGGTGCATAGGAGCTATACATTAATTTGCAGCTTGGGCCCTGTGCCAGCAAGGTTTGACAGAGTAACTAAACATTTCACAGTGGATGAGAGATGCCAAATGCATTGTGACAGTGAGTGGTCTGTTAAATTTCTTGCAAAGCACAGTACACGCACTGCATGGACACACTGTAAATATAACACATTTGGCGCACACACCTGTGCGGAAATGCACAAGTATCTTTAGCTCTTTTTGTCTTGGGACTGTAGAGACATTACTGGGGAGACAATGAAAAATGTTAGGTGTTCGGAGTAATATTAGATTAAGCTAATCGAATTAGAGGAAAATTTTTGGAAAACGTCATGGGAAAACATATCTATTTTAGAGACATATTAACAGTCCCATTTGTCTAAGCTCTTGCTCAGTGTTTCTCTTTCTTTCGTTCTTTCTGTCTTTCTTTCTCTCCTGATTTCAATGCTCTTTTGTCATCTAACCTAACCTAACCTGTTTGAAACACTCAATATAGGCACATGATTGGCACAAAAAATGTTATTTTTTGTATTAAGACTTATGTCTGTATGTTTCCAGGTAGTGTGGCTTTTTAATGCTAATTCTATGGGGTAACTAAACAGAATACTTGTGCTATTGCAACACTCTCCAACCAGCAGAGGGCAAAAAGGCTCATTTTGATTGGCAGCCAGGATACTCCCTGTCTATTAGTGTGTTGTAGATAACTGCCAAATAGAAAGTTTCTGACCTACAGGCAATAAGGACAATTAAATGGAGGACAGTGTTGTCAACAGTGCCTGAACCAGCAGGATTAAAAATGACATGGAGCATGCGTTTTATCCCTTGATGACGCTCTCATAATTGACCTAAACTCTGGCCAGGAACCTTGTGTGGCGAAGTGGAGGGAATTCGTGTAGGTGTTGCAGAAACAGAGCTGCAGGTCAGGTACTCAGCAATTAGTTGTGTTGGAATGCTATTGTCATAACTGGAGACTGTAGGTCCTTCTTTCTCAACAACCTTCCTACTGTAGCATGTGTTTTCACCTCATTTGTCAGAAGTCGTTAATACAGTTTTTATGATAATTTTGTTCGAATCTGTATAATGTTTTTCCTAACAGTTTCAGTTGAAAACTAATGACTAATGAAATGTTCTTTACATTCGCTCCTTTTAAAGGCAAACTAGTTTTGGAAAGCTGTTTTTATTTATAAAACAATACAAGGCTGTTTGATTCGGTGTCAAAATGGTGCACATTTCAATTCACATCTCACACCAAACAAACAAGGCCTGCATTTTAACTAGCTTGATTAACTCATACGTGGGCTCAACATTTGCGAAAACACTACTAATCTATGCAAACTTTCTTTAGCCTTGTTGCAACTCTGAATTCCACGCCGGCCGCGCAAAGGCGTATGGTAAAATATACTCCGTACAAGACTGACAAAGAGCGACTTTTACTGCGTCCTACAAAGGATTCCAAGTTTCGCCATCCTGCCCAGCTGCCTAGAATAGACAACACAGACCCTTTTGTCAGGGTGAGTCAATCTGTGTGGGTGTGAATCCATTAGCCCCTTCACAACAGAATTATCCCCCTGAACACCCCCGCGTTGCTTTCAAATATGCTCCGATAGGTCGTGTTTAGATCACTTCCGGCCCATGACATGAGCCACAAGAAAAGATGAATGGTCGCCATTGATGTGTGTAGAATAATTATACTTGGACCTGCCAGTTGGGGAACACATAACCCTCAGAGGACGATATCGCAAACATGTTTTTTGGGGGTACTGGGTGACAAAGACCTTGTTTTGATGTGACTGGGCATAGTCCACATCTGAGTCATGCCAGAGGTTATCAATGTGGTGTGTGGGCCGCCCCATCCATTGTTTGTCCATCTCTGCCCAGTCCTAATAAATGTCTGGTTTACGGCTGTCGGTTTGGGAGAAACAGAAAGTGTGTGTGTGTGTAGGTGTGTGTGTTCACTTTGGTGTGTGTGTGTGTGTGTGTGTGAATGCATTTTTGTGCAGTGCAATGCATGCATGTGTGACTGTGATGGCTTGGGAAAGAAATGGTGCAACAGCAGCAGATACAGTCAGACTCACACGCAGGCCTTCTGAAGTCTTGGCTTCCAGCAAAAAGACTTCTGTTCAGTGTCAAACGCACACACCAGATGAGTCGTCATGTGGGGTCACTTATTGAACTGTCAATAAACGCCAGCAAGACTTAGTGCAGTGCGTTCTGATGCACAACACCGGACGCTAAGTCAGATTTCATTGTACGCGTGCGTAAAAGTCAAATCTCATACACACACACGAACGCATACGCACACATACGCA
>JAOEHI010000019.1:2897808-2929791 GCA_025447815.1 Percopsis transmontana | reverse complement strand
ATATGTTAGATATATTTAGGTAAGTAAACTACACAGTCATGGATTTAACGAAAGTTCAATTCCGCTGTGAGTCAAGGCTCTCTCTTTCAGCTGCCTTGGTCATAATTTCATAAGCAAAATAGGAAGGAAGCTGAATATGAACTCTGCCACTTCCTTTGCCGTTTAACACATCAGAAAAAGCAGAAATTGGTGTCTATTCAATTTCAAAAATGACTATCCCTCGCTAAACAACACTTTCAGACTTGGTGTGCAAGGTGCTATATAATAGCATGCATTTGTTTAAGATTTTTGTCATACAAATGTTTCATCCATTCATTTCACCGCCCATGTGCAGAAAGCTTTTAGGCTTTTATGAGCATTTCTGTTCTCAATTCATTTTCATATCACCTACAGAAGTATAGCCTTCTGAAATGTCTCTCCTCTGCATGCAGGGCGAACAACCGTGAATCATGGCCGCGGCTCCTCCAGCATTCTGAGTTGGGAATATTTCAATTTCCGGACTGTGTCAGAGTGTCTTTTTGACCCCTCTCACACCTTCTAAGGTAAAAGCCGAAGAGATGAAAAGGAAATTTAACTTGTTGACAATAGCCTCCACTCTCCTTTAAACGGATTTTAATTGATAACGGCGAGGGAGAGCGGTGAACTTTAAATAGACATTCTAATTATCGGCTATAAGAAGCAGGGGCTTTTTGGGAAATGTTATGGCATTTGGAAGGGGATTAATGGGCGAGCAAGGCATCGGCCACCCTGCAGCTAAATGACATTAAAGAGGGAGATGAGTGGTTCCGCTGAAGGGAGCAAACCCACTAGTCACAGGAGCCAGGGCGCCCACTGCCTTGGGCGCACACTCTGTGGGGCGATAGTGGGCGGGGGGGAGGAGAGAAGAAGGGGATATCACATTATGTGGGATTAACACACCGCACACAGTTATATAGAAATAGGCTGACAGATAGTATTCTTGGTGTTTCTGTGATGTCTTAGGCAATAAAAGTGGCTTTTTGATGGGGAAATAAACATGGATGAGAAAGGACGGCTGGACATTAAAGGACATATGCTTGTGTTTTTGTGTACTACTAACCCTTAAAAGCCATGGAAATACCAAAAGAGATCCAGCTCTACTGCATTTGTTTGGATAATATATTCAGCTAACATCTGCTCAGAAATGATCCATTTCTGATTAGTTGGCTGTTAAGTGACGTCAGAAGTTAATGTCAGGTCCAAACTACGTTTTATCTTTAGGGAATTATGGTTATGTATTATTGTTGTGGACCTTTATTTATTAAATGTATTGTCTATACATTACCCTTACGACACACGTTGTTTCTTGAACTTCTTGTCGATTAGGCAATTGTGTGGCACTTCTCACTTCTTAATTTTTAGAGGGGACGCTGTCCTGTAAACAAAAGCAGGGTTAATAAACATCTCCCCGCTCAAGCCCTGTCTTGATGAGGTCTTAATAAGGGTCCTAAGCACCTAATAACCCTGTCTAATTCACCCTGCCTGGCGCTCTGTGGCTCTCAGTAGTCTTGCTGGGGGATCCAGACAGAGATCCCAGTCTCCTGTGGTCTCAAGCAGCCCTTGGTCTGGTTTTTAAGGGGGAAGACCCTGGCAGCTCCAGCCTGGAGCCCTGATGGATCTGGAACATTGTGACTGTAGGGGATCAGGCCAGGCTCGGGGGCCTGGGGCCTTATAGTGGGATTTACAGCGAGGCTGGCGGGTCATGCTGACCTGAGGAAGGGGAAGATGGATGTGTGGATGGATACACCCATACACACACACACACACACACACACACACACACACACACACACACAAACATTCTGTCAGCATGCACATAAAGGTTGAAATACAGTAAACATGTGTGCGCACACACTATTTGTCAGCACCTAAATATGCCTCAAAGAGCTCTAAATATGGTCAAACCCAAACATCTCTCACACACACACACACCCACATAGACAAACATTGTCTTTGTCTACACATAAATGCTTTATCTACAGTAATACCAACGTGTCCATAGAAACAATCATACATGCACAAAGAACAAGAAATAGAGGATGAGTTTAGGGGTGTGTGTGTGCGTGTGGTTGGGGGGTGGGGGGTGGGGGTGAATAGAATGCTCTCTGTGTCTCTGTGTCCCCCTGAGGACAGGTTAGGGTCTCCCTTGCTGTGAAGCCCCCCAGGTTATCCCAGGTTAGTTCCCCTCTTAACCTTTTTATGAGAAAGGTTAAGCAAGAGTAACGCTAGAAACCCAACATCTTCCCATGGCCTGCTGGGATTGTTCTGCTGTGGTTTACTATCATCATATGTTGTGTTATTTACATTCCCTAACCTGCCTGCGTTCAGTGGTCAATATTTCCATCTAACTAACTGTGAATGAGCAATCCCATTTTAGGAAGGTCCTCCTCCACTATGAGAATTTGTTTCCTCCACTATCTGGAGGAATACATTCTCTTTGTATGTATAATAGTCTATATTTTTAAATGTTTAGTCAACAGATTTTGCCTGCCAGTGTCTAAGTAGTTATGTCTACCTGATAATAAACAAACAAAACATGCACTAACAATAGTCCATTTTGGACAATATGCTAATTTACATTTACATTTACAGCATTTAGCAAACACTTTTTTATCCAAAGAGACTTACAATAAGCACATTTGTCAATAGCTGAAAAGGTTATACGCCAGTCGTTATATATATATAATATATTTTACATTTAGCTAATACTACACACCTCCTGAGCATTACATTCCATTTAATATGTAAACGTAAATGTAAATGTAAAATATGACCTATATATTTTAATTTTGGTTCTTTGGGGTGGTGGGGGTCCATAGAAGGCCAAAACCTGGCCCCCAGATCCCACTTTGGCCGGCCCTGGGCTAGAGGAGGAGACCTGGTGAGAGCCGAGATGAGACTGTCACACTTCCCACAGATCAGTCATTATCACTAATCCAGTCCAAGCACTGGGATCAGCACCGGGCCCATTCATCTAGAACCGTCATTAAGGAGCTAAATGAGAGCTGCCTCCGCTAATGAGCTAATGAGAATCTGTGTGTGTGTGTGTGTGCACGTGTGTGTGTGTATGTGAACGACAGAGAGAGTGATAGAGAGAGAGTGGGGAAAGTCAGGCAGAGCTACATGCAGACAGACAGGTAGGCCGTCAGACAGACAGACAGACAGACAGACAGACAGACAGACAGACAGACAGACATATACAGCAGTCTCGGTTTCTTTATAATTCATACTTCCAATCTCTGCCATTGGTGTAACTATATCATTCTGTCTTCGTCGCACAAAACACCACTTGTGTATCCCTAACCCAGTTGTGTTTACCACTCTGCCCCGCCACACATAAACACACCCGGGAGTTAGACTTGTTTGCAATCGCTCTTTAATTTGAGACAGGCCCGCCTAGGCAGAGAATAACTTATGAACCTCTGTTACTTCTCTAATTGCAATCCCGCCAGGATAAACATTATTGTCTTTGCAACGTTTGCAAAGTTCCCCGGTTATACGACCGAAAAGCTGTGTGAATGAGAGATGTCGTGCTTCGTTGTGTAACATACATCAATTATTTATGCCTATCGAGCCTCCAAATATTTACCTTGACCCACGCTGCATGGGGCGGGAGGTCTTGTCCAACAACAAATACCAGTTTGTATCAAAGGCGCGTGGGCTGTAAACAGCAATGTAGCAATGTAGCCCGCGAGAGAGGTGGCAGTTTGTTAGCACACATCAAACAGAGTAAGCTAATGTCTTGCAGACCTATGTTTGCGCTGTCATGGCCGAGACGCTGGGGGAAAGTGAAGCCACGCAAATGAGAACCTCAGATTACATCTGATTACATCTGAGGTTCCCAGAGATTAGCGTGTACGCACACGCGTGTATGCAAACAAACTGTACAGTAATTTCGGACACGTGAATGCTAGTGTTGCTGACTGAATCGTGTGCGTGCAATCATTCTAGATCTATGCACGCACATACACACCCACTCACCATCACTCAAGTAATGTAATAGACTTGATACAGAAACAACCTTTTTATGGTTTGTATAAACAAACCACACAAATGCCACATTTCCCAGCAAAAGAAAAAGTATTTTTGCTAACTCCACCAAATTCCTCATGCTAGTTTCCTTTGACAAAAAAAAAACAAAGCAAGTATATGTTGTGAGCAAACGGCTCAACAGGGGGAGGCAGGTTCTTAAAGGACCTGCCAGTATGTGACACACATGGTCCCAGGAATACGAACGTGGCTTGTGGCGGGCCTGTTTAGCATGTAATCCTGTGGCGTTGAAGTGAACAGCGTCGGACAAGAGCAGAGTAAACAGACAACTGTGGCAGTCTATGGGGAATCTAATGATAATGAGGTTCTCCCAGTCTTTCGCGCTAATCCGGGGATCAAGCCCACTCAGGCCTGTCATCCCCCCCTACCAGCCCCCTCCCCCTTCTCCGTCTCCCCCACGCGTCACATCATTGCCTCGGCCCACATAACACATGCACTAATACAGTAGGCCTACATACAAATACTAACACATACACACAAACACAAGCGCATGCAGCATGCATCAATTTTAACGAGATTGTCTGCGCTGTACAGGGTTTGCCTGAGCTTCTCGGGTCCACCTAAACGATCACTGTAAGTGGAAAAATTGATTTTCCCCGTCAGGTTAAAGTGGAGCAGACATTAAGACAACAGGCGCAAACTTCTCTGTGCGTGTACTAGTTATGTGTACGCGTGTCTGCGCTTGGTCAGTACATAAACAGGGCTGCGTAAAGAGGGCCGCGCGCCTCCGTACGTGTGCCCTGCCCTGACTGTAGAGCTAAGTGTTTTACAAATGGTTTTCGGAGGGGTTGTGGGGGGGGGGGGGGTCTGTTGTCGATCCCAACGTGACACACCCGCCGCCCCAACGGTGTTGCACGTGGCCTGCCATTAGTAAACAAATGAAGGCGCTCACCCCGAAGGTCAGGGGAGCTCAGCTGGCCCATTTGCCACGGCGATACTGCTCGACTCGTCGTGTGTGTGGGGGGGGGGGGGATGCTTTCCAAAATGGCCGCCGCCAGCGTCTGCCCCGCCAGCCGCCTGTCAGACGGGGGCCGCTAACCTTGTCTTTGGAGATGAGAGGGGGCAGAGCACGCACGCACGCGCACACACACACACACACAGACACACACACAACAAAAGGGGGCCTGCTGCCTTAGCCCTTCACTGATGAGCGTGAGTGACAAAGTGGGGCAGAGAGTCCACTCAGGCCTTCATAATAAATCTATCAGCGAGTAATAGAATTCCATCAATCCTCTCTCTCTCTCTCTCGCTCGCTCGCTCGCTCCCTCTCTCCACCCCTCGATAGGGGGGATGGACGTGGGAAAGGGGGGGGGGGGGGGTCACCGTGTCAGGGGTGTGTGTCTGCGTGCTAGGGGGTCGAGGAGATCCAATCCTCTGGGATTGTACAACTGTTATTATTCAATTACGCTCCCTTTTCTTCCCAGTTAAAAGACCATGATATCATTATCACTTAATGAATATATATAATTGGATCCTGGCCGTAGAAGCCCCCCCAACACACACCCCCACCCCGTGAGCTGATGAATACTGCTCACTAGTCATTCGGCCAAACCGATCGGCTAACCCTCCTCTTCCCCCGCATTCATTACAGCGGCGCTGGAGCTGACGAAGACGACTGCGCCGATGATGATGATGATGGTGATGGTGATGACAGAGGGAATTTGGAATTAGTGGATAGTGGTCATTCAATGCTTAGTTAAACACAAAGGGTCATAAAAATGGCCGTGTGGAGTTTCAAGACGAGTTGCGCCGGTCATATTTTGGCTAGCTGCGGGGTTATATGAAGTCTTAGATGAGGCGGATATTAACGGTCGCAAGATGGACAGATAAAGATTGGAAAGAGGTGAAGGAGCAGGCCTTGTGACATTCTAAACATTGTACACTGAATGATTTCACATTATGTAGATCTAGATGATCTCTTTTAAATGTATGCTTTGATACATTCATAGTCGTCTAGGCTACCCGCATTATGCTTACATTTTAATAAGCGTACCATATGTTACTGTGTCAAAAATAATTCAAGTTCATATATTCATCTATTTATTTATTTTGAGTTTCCTTAATTCTGGAAAAGAGGTCCACAATCACGATGGCTCAAATCTAGCTGTGCAGCGCTACTCCACTTCTAAAAGGAACAGCTTGTAAGAGTCCCGCAGAATGGTAGGAGGGTGGAGGGGATTTCTATTACGTATTTAAATCACCCCTATCCCCTGGTTAGCAAGAGCCTCGCTGGCCTCCCAGAGGACTTTGGGGTACAAGAGAAAGCCTTGATAGCCACAGTCACGGTCATCAATACCCCCTCAATCTGCCACGAGACAATAAGAGAGTGGGCTAAAGACATTGATGAGCGACACTAAAAACATTGATTTAGCATTTGTCTACTTCATTTAAAGTGAGACGAGGAGGGACAGAGAATAGGGGGGGAGGGGGGGTTCTTTGTAGAGGCAAAGACAGGAGTGTTTAGCCTCCTCCCATTCAGATGTTGCTCTCCTGTTGGAAAGCAAAAGCAACCGTCCCTCCCCTCCGCATTGTTGAGGGTAAATGTGGCATGGCGGTGGCTGAGCATGTGTGAATGTGTGTGTGCGTAGGGGGCCGTACGTATACATGAAGGGGCGCGGGCGTACGTTGTCATTAATCCTGCTTAAGGAGACAAGTGCTGGCAGGATGGCAGCACCCCAATCCAGCTGCTTCCTCGCTCCTCGACAGTGGAGACACTTCATAGAGCCCCCCCCCCCTCCGCCCCACAGACCCCACAACCCCCCCTCCCAAACCGCACCCCACCTTGCCCCTCAAACACCCAACCCTCGACTCTCACCCCCACCCTTCCCAGACCCAAAACTAAGGATCCCCCCCCTCACACACACACACACACACACACATCACTGCCATACATCACTCCAAATTAAATTTACATCAGGCCTATCACAGAACCAGAAAGAGAGCGAGAGAGAGAAAGAGAGAGGGGGGAGGGGTGCATCATTACCCGGCAGCGAGGCACATGACCATCATCTATTAAACCCTTTTATACACATGTCTCTGGATTTTACCAAAGTTCATGCATACCTAAGTGCAAGTTTGTGTTAAAAATTAAAGGCTCTTTGAGCAGGACAAAGGGGTTTCTGAACTGTTGACGTTGAGAGGGGCTTTATTACCCCCAACCCAAGACCCAACTCTGTCGTCTTCTGGTGTCTCCTATTCCCACTTATTCCGTCTTAACATGCCTCTGTTCACAGGACTACATGCAAAATGTAGGTACACTCCTCGATTGTGTTGTAGTGCCCGTCCGGCTCTCCAAATGGCTATTCTAAGTTTGTAACGGAGAGTATGTGGCTCCAGGGGGAGGGGTAGAGAGTGGTGTGAGCCAATGTAAAAGGGGGAGTAGAGAGGAGCGTTGCTCACTCAGCGTTTCAAAGGGCAATTCGAAACACAAATCGAGGAGTGCCCTGTTATCGTTTGTCATGTACTTTTTTTTATTGCATTGCATCATATCATTTAGCAATGCAATATTGCTTTTTTTGTTTTTTTTGTGTTGCATTCTGTTGAGTTATGAAGTGTTGTAGTGTAGTGGCATTATATGGTGTTGTGGTGTGTTGTGTATGTTATATACTCTTGTGTTCTGGTGTGCTGTGTTGTCTTGTGTCTTCATAGCGTTTTTTAGCATGGTGTTATGGCTTCCTGTGTTGTCTACCAGTGATAGGCTACTGCACGTAAGCAGGTCGCGTTGGGAATTGATTTGCATTGCAGCGCCTGAAAGCAGCTTGAGTGAAGCGGGTCTGTAAAGGCACCTGAGTGCTGAGCGCTTACTCTTTAATTGCTTCATTATCGTCTGCGCTAATCCCCCTCCAATTTCCACACTCTCATTTTCCACACTAATTTGTCCCGGCTCCCTCTCCGGCATTCTCCTCTTGCCGTCCTCGGTGCTATGGCACCTATTTGCTTTCCAAGGCAATGATAACAATTAATGCAGCAGTCGGCAGCTACTTGTTTCACATAAACCTGTTAGCTGGCTAAACAGGGGCCTCCTGATAAACAGACTGCCGAGCCACGGCCCAGAGCATCACAGCACCATTTGTCTCTCTAATTATGCTTTAATTATGACTGTGTATGCTAATACACTAAACATTTGCATAGAACATTCGCACAACTTTGTGCTTCTCTTTAGGAGAGCCGCGTAAGGCAGACAGAAAGACAGCACTGCCACTTATTGAGCAAGGCCTGTGTTGTGTTTAATTGCATATGGGAATTGTTTGTAATTAAAAACAATGCCACGCTATTTCCTGACAAACTGTTTACTTTATATTGTGCAGGGTACACAGCAAACAGAGTCCCGACGATTCCAGCATTAGCTGGTAAACTTGTTGTTTCTTTCTAGAAAAAGGTGTGAATTGCAGCTCTAATATCGACTTTTGTGAATTTAATTCAACCTCATCATCTCTGAATATTCTACAACAGTAAAACACAGGACACAGTAAATAAGGTAATGACTCAATTATCAATAACCAATAAGGTAATGACTCAATTATCAGGTTCACAAAATGTGTGATATTACACACTACAGCGTATCACAATCATAGTGTAATCTAAGATTACAATACACATTATGTTTTGGTATAGGTATAGGTAGGTATTCTATTCTATTCTATTCTATTCTATTCCTGAGCCACTCTTCACTCCAGCGAGGCGTTCAGCCACACACTTAGCTTAACTACATGTCATTGTGCCATTAACATACAAATGACCTACACTTATCCTGTGATCAGGACCCCTAAATGCCACCAAATGTTAAGGAGCCACCATTCACAGATAAGTAACCCAGCAAGAACTGACAAGAAACTCCTTGTAATGCCATTTTGGCTAAATCCAGGACATTTCATCAGATATTTCGAGATGGACCTTCAACAGTTAAGGTTGGTGTTAGAAGGTGTTATAATGGGGGTGCGAGGGTATGAAATGAGGGTTCACAAAAAACAAAGAGACACACGCACAAACAAACACACACACACCGGTAGTGGTGCACAATATGACACATAACCCATTGCCCTCTTTTGTAATTCGGGTGGTCAGTTCTCTATAGGATGACCTCATAGCCGCTATCTGACTCAGTCAACCATCAACAACACTGTCACATGAGACCCGCAGCCACTGCTGAGGAGAATTCTGGGAAGAAATGAGCATGCATGCAACAACCCCATCTTACCCTAGCTTAAAAACCAGTGGTGGAACATTTTGGTTAATGAATATAAAGGGCCCCATTCTAAAGTACTGTACATCCATTGTGGCGCCAATAGTAATCTTGCTTGAAATTCAGTTGAAACTTAGCTGAAATGTTACATGAAAAGCTTTTATATAATAGGAAAATGTTATGTATAATAAGCAAAAATTAGGGCTGAAAATACTTCTTTGTTCATTTATTTATTTATTTTTTGGAATAAAACCAGATGAGCTTTATTTTAAGAGACATCCAGGTTCCCAATCCAACTGTAATATGCATATTGTAATGATATAATGATGTGATAATGACATACAGTATTATAAGCAAGTATTTTGCTTATTCTAACTGTATTTATTCAAAGAGACACAGCTAATATAGATATTTAGAGTATATCTGTACCCATGTACTTAATTTCACAGCTGATTGACTACCAAATTGAATTTGGTCCTGTCACATCCTTGATAGCACCAGTTTGTGATACACATATAGGCCTTTTCAGTATCTTAGATTGTGTACCACTATCAATAAAAACAGAATGGGGAGAAATATTAGCGAGAATCTTAAAAATAATTTTAAAATTAAAAATGAAAACATAGGGTTCGTGATGTATTTATGAACAGATACAGACAAATCCTGAACAGCATGTGTCCAAGAAAAAAATCGCAAATCACTGACACACATACATGAACAGGAGGTACAATTATTATATTATGAGAGTCAGACCCATCACCATTCCTCTATCATTTATTTTAATTTCTGTGTTATATCTTTTGGTGAGTGTCCTACTCTCTGAACTTTGAGAGACCCTGTGTATGACACCACAATCAATATCTATCTCATGTCCTGCCCTCTCTATCTGTCCAAACAGGCAATGTACAAGCTATGAAGTATTTAATTTGAGCAGAACTATGCCCTCTGACCCCAAAGGCCGGGGAATGCCCCTTCACTCTTCAAGACAGAGAGCTTGTAGCAGTAAACGCTGGCAGGAAGTTGTTCCACACTTGTCACAATGTTGGTGGCAATTGACACCTACCTCTCTGTTGCTTTGTCGCTGTCCCAGCATTTTCTAATGTCTGAACCATTGTTTCTCCTTGTTAGTCTTTTTACCTGACTGTTTAGCAACCTGGTCGCTAGCAGCTAGCTATGATAGCTTCTCTGAACATTTCTTAAACAGTCTGGCATATCACTCCTGAAATAGTTAGCCTTTACGTCACTAGTTTATTTTTATTTATTTATCCTGATCTGCCCAGGGGCCATTGGAATATGGTACCAATGCAATAATTAAGTCATTAAGCAGTCACTTTTATCCGAAGCGGTTTACAGTGAGTAGTGTTAAGTGTCAAGTGTTAAGAAGAAGGTTGGGGTCAAGGATGCTTACAAGTAGATTTTACCAACATAATATCTTCCCCAAGGAAGCCTCTTCCTCTAAATGCCGTTTCAACACATCTACTAAATTATGTATTTAAGTGGTAACATATATTTCTACTTGCGTGTGTGGACCAAACATACAACAGAAACGTAGTCTACTTGAATTCATCTGTGTTGTGCCATCAAAATTGTGATGGCAACATAGGGGAGCACAATATAAAACAAACAGTGAAAACAAATAATATTTTCCCCTCAGTTCATCTGTCTGACGGCGGGAAACAGAAGAAGGGAAAAAAAGAAAGGAAAAATCTTGGCCGACCCGCCAATCTTTCATCCTCTCAGCACACATCCATCCTCGGTGCACCTCTTCATTTGGACCTGCCCGCGACTGGGAAACAGAGACCTTCAGCCATTGGAAACAAATGATTCGATCATGGAGGGGCAACAACTCACGACCACTGCTCCCAGTTCTACACAACTCTACTCTTATACGACCTATTGGGTGTTTCCGAAGACTGCTATTGTCAAGACTTTCTTTCTGGCAGAATAAAGCATGTTTTGCAGGCAATTGTGCTGACCAATATCTCAAAAATGTGACTTTCTTTTTTATATTTTGTAACCTGTATTGTATAACATTCTATGGTGTCTACAGGGCCTACTTGATTTATCTTGTTAAGTTATTAAATGGCTTTGGCAACACTTCGATAGGTAACTAACTCAAAAGGGTGGGTGTATCTAGGAAACTATGAAGATAACCAGTAGATGCTTTCACAGGCTTGTATTGAAAAAGAAATCTATTACACTTCACCTGCACGGCACGCAAAGACCAAGACCTAGTTGGAAAGTAACTTGCACTAAAAGTATGTATATTAATGGGTTAATTGGTTTATTTTGGCTGGTCATACACACACAAACACACTAGGAGTGTTATGGTACAGTTTAGGCTCAGTAGAACTAAAATGTTTTACAGTGGTTGTGGTGAAGTATAATATTTGGACCCATCCATATTTTACAGTGAAACCAGAAGCCTAAAGTGTCATTCTCGTGTGAGAGCACCACACACACACACACAGTGAAGAGACAGACAGGTCTCCCAGGGATTACAGTGATGAAGATCATGACCCACAAAGTGCGGACACCAGCATGGTGAACTTATGTTCCTCTAAGGACCACAAGACATATGCCAAATGAATGGACCATGCCAGTGGGCCAGTCAGAGGACATATGTGTCCCCAGCAGACAACCGACCTGGGGACATGACATTTTTAAATGCACGTGACATTTTGTGCTGTTTCATGATATACTCCTCCAGCTTTCCGTTGAACCTACATTTTGTTGGAATGGAACACTGTAAAACCAGATAAGTTGCAGTGTTTTTGCAGACATTTTAATCCTCAAAAAAGGAATTTTGTTGTTTAAATGTGCACTGGCATTTAAGTAGAGCTAATTCCTCATCAGTAAACAGTAGAGCCTTGCAGCTTGCTGCTATAAGTGTGGCAGCTGGATGTGATTTATGTACATTGCCATTGACTGTTCTTATGCCTTCATCCTTATACCTTCATTATGACAAATTCAAGTTTTGCTATATTGATATAAATCTAAACTAAAATTATTTTATTTTAAAAAAGCTTAAAACTTTCAATTCAATTTAATTTAATATTTAAGCACAAATGTCAATGTGTATAAACTTTCCATATTTACTATACTGTATATTTTGGTATTTGGTATTTGGTATATACTAAGTCTGTTTGTTTTTACATGTTTTTGTTTTTACATTCACAGGAATGAAAAGCCGCTGGCCTCTTTAGACTTGTTTTACTGTGTTGACTAATTTGTGCAAAATCTGCCACAGCCTCCGACAACCTTATTATTTAATTCCACATAATTTAGTTTTAGCCTCAGTCAGTCAAATAACATTAGAACTGCTTAGCCAGAGATAAAATAAAAAGTTCGGTCTCGAATGAATGCACCATTGTAAAATGCAACTGATGTGCAAACACAATCGAACTAACATCATACAGTATGTTAGACACTTTTACAATTGCAACTGACCTCACAGATGGCAGTTATAGTGTGGTGGAGGTGGAGGTGAAGATAATCTAATTGTATTGACATTATGCTTAAACAGTAACTGTATATTGAGGGTAAAAGGAATTCCTGTCAGAATACTCCGATTTTGGATAAATACAATTTAGTTCAACTCAAAGCTTCTTTGAAATGTATCAAATGTTTACAGAGTGCCTAATGTGTTAAATAGCGAGGGTTCTCTGGACAATGACCTTGGGTCACAAACATTTTATGCACTAGATCCACTGTAGACAGGACTGGAAACACTGTGAATAGGTGGTGCCATTGTGTTTGAAGTGAGTCAAGAAACAGTACCATGTTTTCTCTCTTGACTGGAAAATCACTTTGCCTGTCTGGCCTAACAAATCACAAGGCTGATATTCTGAAGGCAGTTTTAAAATAGGTGGTGTATTGTAATTTGTTCTGTTTTTTTTAGCTATGCTTATTTATTATGTGATTTTTATAGGCCTATCTGCAGCTCATGAGGTAAACCTATGTAATGGAAAACTTTAGATTCAGTTAGTGATTACTTAAGTCATGATGAATTAATAATTGACCCAATGCATTTGAGAAACCCCATTTCCCAATCCACTATTGCCATGTACAGTACTATTCTCACGCAGTCGTGATGAATTAGCCAATAGATCACTGGTGGGGTTAAATCACAGTTTTTTTTCTTTATTATTCATTGTTAATTGTTAGCCAGGGATAGAGAGCTCTCTTAGTTTCCATCTCTTCATTCAGTCGACATTCCTGATAGGGGGAAATCCAGAATTCCTAATGAAGTGCAAAGCATTACATATGCAGGGAGAAATTCCGGATATCTCACAGCTACAGTCTATCCGTGTGGGTCCATGCGACGTTCCGCGCCAAAAAGTTCCAACACCAAAAAGAGCACAACACTGGAACGACATAGGCTGCAAAACTAGAAATGTATGTAACTTCCTCAATATTATCCTTGACTGGCTTGCTTTGTCTCAAATGTGTGTCCAAACCATGTATACAGATGAATGACCCAGTGAGGGAATTCCTGCAGTGGCTCAATGAAATGGCTTTTGCGGGGCAAATTTAATATGTGGTTTTGCCCGGACAATGTCGTGGTTTGAGCGGCTCTGCTCTGCCCGGGGGCTGGGTTATGAAGAACAGCAACACACAGGAGAATGACCCCTTTGTGAGTTTCCAAAAAATTCTAAGGCCCCCTCATCGGAAGTAGCAAAACAGGACACAAGTAGACTATCAAGTCAGTCAACTTAAATAAGTTAAGGAAGGATTCAATATAGAAAACACCCAGAAAAATGAATGTATGTATAGCTGAATTAAAAGTCAAATATTTCTCTTTTTTATGCTTGATGCATGGATGTTGCACAATTGCTCTGCACCTATTATGGAATTCCCAGTAAGGAAAACACAACCTTCCTACCAGAAGGATAGCTACTATGTGAAATTAGTAGCACAGATAAGTATGAATAGCTTTACACATGATATTCCACATGATATTCTATGTGATCATTATAATTTCATGTCCCTGACATTATCATTTACATCCTCAGAGGAAGGAACCGTTTGGCATTTCCACAGTGCAGTGAGTGAAGATGTTGCAAACATCTTATCTTACTAAATAAAACAGAAGACTTCATCTAGTCTCTTTGTTTTTACAAGCTTACCGTCCAATGAGCAAGGACTCGTGATGGACAAGGCTTCAAACAGATTTAGCTGCAATTTTGCTGTCGTATAAAGAAATTAAGATCAGGGTTAAAAGTTTGGTGCGTATATCCACTCTGCTTGGGTCGCCTTTGATTTGTTAACCCGTGGTGCAACACGAAGGCACGTCCGGGAAAAGTGCTGGGTGCTGACACTAGCACCAAATTACCAACAGATTGTCTGATTGCATTTTAGCACATTAAGCTCTTTGTAAACATTTGATAACATTCAAAGAAGGCGTACGGTTGTTCCTAATGAGATTCAACCACACTAACACAAGTCATCTGACAGGAATACGTCTAATTTCTAGTATAGATTGTTTTCATGCAAAATTCTAACATGATAATTGAATTTGCTGTTCTGAGCTTCTCTCTCAAGTCCTGTCACATGGCACCATTAGCCGTTTAGCTATAGCTCTTTGGTTCACTCTCCTTCAGTTGTAAGATTACAGGCCAAGGAAAGGCAGCCAAATAACTATTTGTGACCGCACTTTGATGATTTTAAAACACATTTAAATAACACAAACCTCTTGATTCTCCACGAGTTTCTCCAGCTAACCAGAAGCCACTAGCTCAAAACAAAGTCATATGCTCAGGGCTGGACAGATGTTTATTTAGAGCCATTCACAAAATTTAAAGGACAGTGTGAAAGTTATTTTACTGTTTTGGTTATCTATACAGCCATTGGGCTATTTGCTCCAATGGCTGTGCTGTAGTTTTCAAAGCTTCAACGTAAACTTAATAATTCCTGTTTTACTGTCACATAGTATCAAAACTTGAAATAAAACTGAGATCAGAAAAGTGTTGAGACAGGATGGATAAACAGCTCTTTAATCAGATGAATCACTTCGTAAACATAGACAGCAGTGGAACAACAGTCTTTCAACATGCAACATCTTCTTTCAATTACAAATCTGTGGAACAGAAAGGGTTGTATAGATTATCCTATGAATTATAATGCTTTTTTGTCTTTATTATATGATATAATCCACAGAACTGAAAATGTATCGAAGTTGTTCATGTATAGGCCTATGCATGAAAGGCATTGATATACAAATCCCCCATGACTGGCAAGAATGTGCTTAGTTTAACAATTAGTTTATCTACAAAAAATTAAAGACTAGTTGACCATATTTGCTAATATTTTCATAACCTACTTTGGCCAATAGATGGCATATTCAATATCCACAGGGAAAAATACAAGACATTTTTTTTATTTAAAATACACGGAATATGAGAACTCAAAGGTCACACTGATCACACATACACACGCACATACACGCACACAGAGGAAATCAATTTAAGTTTACCAATTACCGCCATGTCAATACCTTTAAAGGGGAATTCCACACTAAATTAACACCTGCCTGCATTATTGTCCTAACTGGTGTAAGATCAAGCCTGGAAGAGTGTTTAAGCACCCCATACATCTGTCTCATACCAAGTCTCTCTCTTGAAAGATACAGAGAAAAAGACAATATACGATATAGAGAAAAAACACACACATGCATATAGGATATTTCTCTGTGTGCCGTGCAGCGTAAGGTTAGCCAAGTGACCTGTAGAATAAGATCCGGTGTGAGCCCATTGTCAGGTGTCAACCACCAAGCAGAGAAGAGCAGTCACACGTGCCACCATCGGTTTCCAGGGCTGCACAAGCCAGCAGGCTGTAGTCCTTTCACTTCACGTTGTCACGTTGTCACGTTGTCACGTTGTCACGTTGTCAGTGCATAATCATGGTATGTGTATGTTGGGGCTTGGGGTGTAAGGGGGTAACATTCTTAATTTCCTTTGAGATACCAAAGGATCTGAGAGAGAGAGAGAGAAGTGGCATCATGAGACACTCCTCGATTTGCATGTGGAAACCCTCTTGTGCTTGCCAGCGTAATAAAAATGTTTTTTTGGGTTGAAACTCCATGAGCGCACTCCTCTCCCTCACCTGAGTGCTGAATGACTGGTACTCCTCTCTATTCCTCCCCCTCACACCATTCTCTACCTGTCCCCAAACAGCCAAGTGGACTTTAACGTGCAGAAACGGCGAGCTAAGGCGAACATTCGGTTCTGGTTGTGCAATTGAGAAGTGTGAGTTTGAAGTAAACATTTAATGGAACACATCCGGGCATTTTTTTGCCATGGAAAATATTGATCTCTCCTATAATAATCGGGGCAGTGGCACAGTGCAGTAGAAAAGTCTAACGGAAAGTGACATGGTATTAGAACAGTAAATGCTTAAAATATATTTCCAATATTGTCCTCTGTAGCGGGACAATGCAAACACAGTGCAAAATGAAAACCCTTAAAGGCTCAAAGAAGTTCTGTGCTAGAAAAGACAGTTGGATCATAATATATAATGTATAAAAAGAAGCAAAAGATTACCATTTGAACTTAGGGCAAAATCGCCCACATTTTCGCCCACCAACAGTACATTTTGACACCGATTCAAATGCAAAGAGGAGATGGATTTTATTTTCGTTCAACAAACCCATACCACAAAACAGTGTGTTGCCTGTGAAACATATTCAAAACAAGCACCCCCTTCACTTTCATGCCAGCTCTGACTCACTTGCATTTATGCACCCCAGCAACAAGACCCCTGTTTCCTCTGACAAACAGAAGTGCTTATGATCTGCCCTGGTGAACAAGCACACAATCCCTCGCAAAAAGTCATGGACCACTATTTGAAATTCAGCCTCAGCCTGTGTGCTGAAAACACGCCATTGTGTGTCAGCGGGTTGGACTGAACTGGGTGTCCTCTCTGTCAAATCAAAGGCACTTCCCGTGGCACTGTGGTAGCGCCCAGCGCCTTTGGAGCAACTCATTATTACATGCGGAGGGGGACTTGTGATCTTTTTAATTATTCTGCACTTCATTTCTATCCCACCATTCAAAATGCAACATGAGAATTGATTGCCTTGAATATCCATCTTTATAATCTCCCCCAGGCCCATAAATTATCCAACTTTAGGGCAGGGTGCTCAAGGCAAGCAGGCACAAGCAGACCCCTTTTACCGCAGAGCAGAGCAGCTCTGCAGTGTGTTGGGTGGTGGGGTGGGGGCTAATTGAATGGACCGCTCTTTCGGAGCTGAAAATGGGGAGAAAAAAAGTACACTTGTTATCTTGTGAGCCCTCAAACATGGAAGATAGGAATCTCTTGAATGTCAGCGACAGAAATGGAATTAACAAGAGATCTTTTTATTGTCACAGAAGGTCATTAGGCTGCCAATCGGGGTAATTATGGAAATGATCTCGCCGGCTCTCTGGAATGTTTTCCTGCTTCCATAAGGAGTCGAGAGCGTTCAATCAGCCTCTCTCGTGGGAAAGTTCAGCCATAACTGCAAGTGTACCAGCAAAATCAAATTAAGCAAAGAGATTTCATTAGTATTTATAGCCCCAAGGCATTTGTGAAAGTAGGGAGCAGTGAAGTTATGTGGGACTGTGGGAGGGAGAATTATTGGTTAATGACAAAGGCCATACCTAGAAGACATACACATAATGAATAGAAGGCATTGATTGCATCTTTAAACAGGATTCTTGAGGGGATGTAAAATATTGATGTTCTCGTGCCTTACTTTGGACTTCAAATGTGTTAAACTGTTTGGGTGTCAACTTTATTGCAGAGAAATGTTTTTTTAACTGGCAGGTCTAAGTAAACAAGATGTTGACAAAATTACCTTAAGGTAATATTGGATTATTTAACGTTTGGCCTTTTATTACTATATCATTTGTTTCATTGTAAATATTTATTTGTACTCCAAGTGTGTGCTTCAGAATGCTGAGAAATATTCATCATTTCAGGAGTCTTTTTTGATTTTAATAGTAAAACCAAAATTCTCTTTGTGAGAGAGTCAGTCCAAAATTGAATCTAATTAAATAGCTGTTTGGCATAAATTATGCCAAACACCTGATTTGATTCAGTAGGCTTATTCAGTCCACTTAACCTCAGAGTACCTAATTGACAATTTAAAGATCCATTCCCTAATTTCAACAGACAGCCCAAACACTTTGATTAGACTGTGGATTGTACTTTTTTTAATAACATGAAGGTGTAAGATATTAAGCAAATATTTTCAATTATACAACAATGTCCTTGTCAATAAGGTAATCATATAATAATTAACCAATGTGGTGAGATTTTATTGCTATTAGGATGAAATTTTAATGCCTGCTGTTGTGCTCTTGCAGATATATTGGGTTGTTTTGTATACAAACCTGCATCATCTTATTTTTATAATTAGGTTCAGAAAGAGGGAACGCATCTCTTAAGAGAATTGGACATATCATGAGGGTGAATAGTATGGGCACGTCAGGGACCTGGATATAGAAGGTAATTTACGGTGATGTTACAGATATGTATGCATCAATAGGCAAAAGGAGATTGAGTTCAGGGGTCACTGCAGGTGCTACAATACATTAGACCAAGGAATGACAGTTTCCTATCATGTTAAATCACAAGAAAGGCTGTCGCAAAGGCGTGGGTTGTGGGGATTCACAACATCTACAACTAAAAATATAAAATATAAAACTGAAATGCTCTAAACGTAACTTTGCCAATAGCTTTAATAGGCGTAGGATATTTCGCATTCGTGTCTGTTTGTAATGAAGCTATTTCGACCTAAACCAGTAGTTTTTCTCTCTGCTATTGCGTGTCACTATGTCCTTCTGACATTTGACACAAACGATTCTTCGTTGCGCATTTAGGATTCTTCTGTTTATAAACGGTGCAAAGGGGGTGACCCGCTAAGCGCATTTGTATTGTTAACGTAAATCACTGCACTCAAATAACACTTCTCCGCCGTCCTAATGTGCAACTTTCAGCCCTTATCTAAATGACAATAAAGCCTACAAACTGGGTAACATTGCACATACTTAACAAGACACATTGGCATGGTAATCCGCCTCACATTTTGCTGGAGGTGTCACTTTCCCACCATCCCTTCAAGTGCAGGGAGCTCCTGCAGCTGAACCGCGTAAAGTAGGCCTATGGAGCAGCGCCTATTCTGTAAATTGTTTATATTTTTATTCGTGCAGCCACGGCATAAATAAGCCTAACTGGTTTTCTAATGTAATTGTTGGAAGATGATTGCCTAATTTTGCAAACATATATAGGATTCTAATTATCCGACCTTTTGAGTCTCTTCCAAAAGGGGTGCAGACAGATTTTAGATCAACTTAATAGGCCTATCTATATTGCAATACCATTGTGATAGTAAAATAGAACTATTCTGTAATAGGCTACTGTAGCCCAAAAATATGATAGAAAACAGGTTTTCTTAGATTTGACATGGATTTGGCTGTGATGTTACACCTTCAACCTGAAATTACTACCAGCCAATCACCATTCAGTGGTCCATTAATATGAATGAATGTTTTCAAAACGGCCTATTTAGGTGGGAGAAGATCGTTGGAATGAAAAATAATTTGCCTAAAAAATCAAAAGAGATTTGTTTCTTAGATAATAAAACAGAATTGCCAAGACGTGATAAAAATAGTCAGAATTCAAAGCATAAACCGGAATGTTTATAATCCGGGTTTTTTTCAGAATTGTTTCCTGGACGTAGCTGCGGTGTCAGAGAGTTGACATAAAACTTAAAAATTGATTAGAATAATCACATATCTTAGTGTATGTTGTTTTATCTGTCGTTGTGGTTAAAACTAATACGCAATTTTACATACAAGTTATATGTCCGATCCACAATGGTTATCCACATGTCAACATTTAGGCTATACTAATCCCTTTACATTAATAGTCACTAGTAGGCATGGGTGTTTTTATGGATAAGTCTACTGCTTGATAAAATTACACACGTGGAAAACACGTGGAAATTCCGTGTGCTATTATTAAATTCAGACATCAAATGTTTTACTCCTGAATAAAGACATAGCCTATATCCTAGCATTGATGCAAGCCCATGCGTCCAAGCCGTGGTGTCAATATTTATTCAAACTGATGACATACGCCTATATTATTTTTGTTTGTTTTAATGTTTACTGTATTAGAGCAGCGTTTACTGTCATCTCCTATTTTTTGCAGGCCTACATGCTCACGCTACCTAAGCAGTTATGTTGTGAAATGCAGAGCACAAAAGACAGAACACGCGCCCCCACACTGACACAAGAGCACACGTACACGAGACACACGAACACAAGCACAGCGGTATCTTATATTGTACCCCTTTGTGCATTGTTGTGACTGCGAGAGCTGCTTGCAGTCACAACAATGACGGCGAGCGGAATGATTCTACAAAGGGGACGGATAAAAATGAGCTACATCATATTGTTTGACAGAAACTCGCCGTTTGATAGAGTGGATTCTTTGAGGGGGTGAAAATGGCGATTTCCAAAAAGAAAAAAAAAACAGCTGAGATCCTCAATGCCTGCCTTCTGGGGGGCATAGCCTTAAGGGAATCACAGTCGACCATGAAAAATCCAATTAGAGAACAACATTTCAATGAAGTCATTTATTTTAAATCTCGAGTAGGCCTAGGCCTAGTAGGTAGACATACGCCTACATACTCGGAGGTGAAGAACGTCTTGTGAAGATAGACGTAGCATAATTATTAACACATTAAAAATTATCGTGAAAATACGATTATTTAAAAATAATAAAACATAGTCAGTAATAATTCATAATAGGTTATTATTTTATATTCATAATAATTGCAAACTCTGGTTATCGAATTATGGACAAGGAAGATGACAGGATAAACAAAAAACGATAATTTAGCCAATGACATTTAAGAGGGAATCGGGTGGGAGAGTGACGAGGTTAATGCCATAGTCTACCAGTCCAGCATTTTAAATGATATTAGCTACACGACACACTGGTATATCTGCGGGTTATTAATGAAGCAATCGTTGAATGACACGCTGTCTCCATCACTACAGCTCTGTGCATCGAAACCACCAGCTAACATAATGGTGAAATGTAACCCATGTCAAGGAACAGGCATGGCCAGTTGTTGGACTGTTGTCCTATATCCTACTGGATTTAAGGTAACCAATTTACAGTCAAACCATGTAGCCTAAGCTTTAGTGAATTGTGTTACGAACTATATTACCTTGGACTGGCTATATTGGTAGACATATCGTATATAAGGAAAGACCACACATGTCTCCAATCTGACTATCAGCAACACTGGCCTCTTGAGAGGTGAAGTGGAGATACCCTATAGTGTGTCTGTGTGTGTGTGTGTGAGTATGTGTTTGTTTGTTTGTTTTTGCTTCTGCATGTGAGCGTACACTACAATTTGCACCCACCCACACACACCATCACATTTTTAGCAACATTTAAGCCTTAGAAATGATAATTGGTGTTTTGTCAATGTTTATTGGCGAACGGAATGAACACTTTGCTGCCAAAGTGTCCCTACATCATCCACCTGTTAAACGCACCTTACCTCGTCTTTCCCTCCCCAGTTCATGTTTTTTACCTTAACGTGAATCTTTGCACTTTCCCCAGTGCAAAGATTCACGTACACTGCTTGAATTTTTTGGGACATGTTATTTTTGCTATGATGAACTTAGAATACTGTATAGTTGTTTGGCAAGATTTATGATTTACAAGAACCTTGAATAGATGGGCAGCAAAGGGTAGGCTAGTATTAAGCAGTGCTGTCGCCACAACATGAATTTGTGTTAGAGTTTACAGCCTGTAAAGAGAATGACCTCAAACCAGGTGGATGTGCCACTGAACTGACCCTTTTATATTGTTTTTAAATGTAAACCGTTGACTTTGATCCATCTTACATTATTGCTGTTTAGCATTGGGCTTTTTAATTATTTGTATATTTTATTAAGTTGCTTATTTTTTGGGACATTTAGGCTACAAGTGGTTATTATTTTTTACGATAGGCTACATGTACGATCAATACATTTAAAAAACGTTTTTTAATAATTAATAACAAGAAGAAATAATCTAATGTTTTGCAATGCATGCAGATGCCAATTTTATACTAATTTAGGCCTACTCAGATGTAGGCTACGGTGATGGGTGGGACCGTTTCAGGAGAATGTCTCGTTTTTATTAAATCTGACATGCCGGTCGTTTGGCTGCTGATGTACAATAATTAACATAATAGCCGTAATTAAGCGCGCTAACAATGCCATTAATTTATCATATCGTTTCACTAGCTGCTGCCCCCAACTGCTCACTCACTAAACGAATAAGTTGCCCTAGAAAAATATGTTTATAAATAAATAAATAAAATCAGTTTGACCACCAATGTTGATGTGTTTGAATTATTTATTTTTTCAAATGAAGTCGTGTTTATTTAAAATAATTATAATAACAATACGAATACAAACAAGTATTCCCCAAAGGGTTGTAAGATGAGGAATGTCGCAAGTCTTGAGAATGAGACGACATCTGAGAAACGTAGGTCTATCTCTTATGATTACATCAACTGCAGGTAGGCTTACGATAGAAGCGAAGGTACGGAGTCATCCACCACTAATACGATTAGTTGCAAATGGTTAGAGACTCACGGTGTCTCGAAGTCTTCTTCCTTCAAACAACAACAGTTCGATGCGTGTTTTGTTGCCCCTTTGGTTATTATCTCTCTAAACATTGATAGGTTATGTGCCACGCATCCGGTGTGGATGTTAAGGTAACTTGTTAATATGAGTGCACCATTACGCAGTGCGCATCCATCCCTTTCATACCCTCACGTTTGCCACCGAAATCCGTTTGCCTTTCTCCTCTCTCTATCACCTTCTCTCCCCCACTCTCTCTTTCTACCTTGCTCTCTCCAATTCGCCCTCTCCAGTCTCTCTCGCTACACCTTTTCATTATCTTTCATTTGTGTTCTGTTTTATTTGGCCGATTTAATTAGGCATGCAGATTATGACTTGTTTTTTCTATTCGAATAGGTATTTGTATCACGACCTTGTGGGTGAATTGAAGCCACACATGGTGACTGTATTCGCTCTGTCACCAGTGCTGCTTTGCGCGTCCCCTAACGGCTTCACGAAAGAGGGAGTTAACTTATTATTCTAAAAGCTTTTGTAGAGCCAAGCCGTCCATGTGTGCTTAAACGTACATTTCATTAACAAACCGCGGAGGAATAAAATCGGATTTATGAGGCTTCAAAAGATCACATGAAGGACGGCTTGGCGATCCATCCGTCTGTGTGCACACATAGGCCTAGGTTATATCAGCAGTTACGCTGTCTTTCACACAACACTGCAACTTTGGGGCTTTTAAAGGCGAAGGACGCTCGTTGCACCTGTCTCTGTCGCTCCTTTGCTGACACTGGCATGTGGACTGAAATAACCTAAATGAGAGAATTGGACTGATTTTAAACACAAAAGTTGGGTGGAATTTACCCGTGTCGCTATAGAATCCACCGCTCTCTGATTTCATCTGCTAAGTAGTCGGTATTGATGGAACTCAGATCACACAGGTCACAGAGTGCTTGCTTGAGCAAAAGATTAGCACAAGGAACGTCTAATCGGAAGCCGCGTATCCCCTCTCTTTACTCAGACAGCATGTTATTGATGATGTCGTTTGATTAATCCCACTTTTATCCCGGAGAAAATGAGCAAAGGTATAGAGCGCCGCGTACGACCCCTTCGCAGTGCAATCAAGGGATAAAATGTACCCCCAAAACTCATGGGGTCACGTAAATGTTTGTATTAAAATTTGAATGACCTCAGAACAAAAAAAATATTATTTTAACCATGGAAAATATTGTTAGAAAGCCATAGGTTTATGTACAAAATTGTAATAATAATAATAATAATAGACTACTACTACTGATAATAATAATAATAGCCTAATTAAAATTTTGTAATAATAATCATTTATTGATTAAACTTATATAGGCTACTAGACTATAATAGAAAAAAATATTACATCATAACGAAATGCCTTTTTTCTAATGTTAATGTATAGCTATTTGAAAGTCAGCGTTGTATATGTATAATAGTCTGCAAGTCTATTAGAAAGGCCTATTATTGGCCGCTGTCTATTAAAGATATTTTCATTAGCCTAAGAAAGGGACGAGTCAATATAGCCTAATCAATAACTAATAATAGTCAAATTCAATTTTGTTAGTTATTTTTCAACAGACCTATATTTTCGTGTGAAATATCTTATTTCTCAATATGTGCAATGTTAGTCAAAATGCGAGCGTTTATTGTTCTTTTATCAGCCCTCCCAAATGGAGTGGAGCAACATTTTTTCACACGACGCAGGAAGCTTTTTACAGAGTTCTGAATTAGATTCGACATCCTTGAAAACAGCCCGCATACATGACTCACCTTCATGCTTGTGAATGAATGGTCTCTTAGCATTCACCCGCTGCCGCATTTCCTACTTTTTCAAATGCTAAAACACGCAATGATTAGGGTCGTTAGCACCTCTTCCAAACTATTTAAGAAATCCTTTATTCCTTTCATTGTTGTTGCTGCCCAGTATTCTTCACACCACTGGCTAATCCTGCAGGAATTAAATGGACTATATTCATGCTTGCAATCGCAACTTCGATTTGCACGACAGCATGTATAACCTACCGAAATATTAACATTTACATTCCAACTCTTAAAATATTTAAAATATTTTTTTCTAAACAATTTACACCATGCGGGTAAAAGGTAAGAATCATATCACGTAACATGCAACATACGCCTAAAGTAGCCTATAGTAGGCCATGGCCTGTAGGCTATAACACTGTAAAAGAGGATTCAATTAACTTAGCTGTCGTCGTTTTCATTCTGTCGCTTTCAACACGGTTTGTAAAAGCAAAATTATGATTAGAATTTTTACGAAACCGTGTTAATGCGCATCACATCTTTCAATCATGCAGGGCAATTTTCTTTCTCCCCCTCCTCCTCCTGTCGACGTTAAATGGTCTATGACGGACGAACACGGGCAGAAATCGGCGAGAAGTAGCTTTGCTGTTGTTCTATTGTTGACAATTCCATGAAACAACTTCAGTTTGCATGGTTTAAGGGGGGGCGTCTGACGTCACGCGATCACGTGGCCACGTCTGATAGTATATCTTATACTGAGGAAAAGTAATCTATCAGAGAGTCCTTTAAAAGCGAGAGCTTTAAAACCGTGTGTCACATTGACTCCGCACTCCAAAATCACTCCCCGGGAAATATACAGACTGAAAGGGAACCGGAGCGCGAAGCCGCGGACTCCAGAACTCCAAGACAAGACCACTTAAAGCCCACTCACTCAAGCCAGAGGAGATTTCCAGAAGTTTAACTTTCCCCGGCTGGCTCACTGACTGGCCGGCTGCCTTGACAGATTCTGGCTGGCTGGTCTGACCTGCATTTAGATTTGGGTCGACATCCAATCTGTTGACTGGGGTGTCTACACCAGCACAGCCGCCGTTGCGCGCAACTTGCTCGCCTATATTTCAAAACCCCGGTCGGACGGTTGTTTTGGCTCCGGTAAAAGTGTAAGCTGTGAGATGACCCTGTCTGGAGGCAGCGATAGAGCCAGCGACATGTCCGGCCAAACCGTGCTCACAGCCGAGGATGTAGACATCGACGTGGTGGGCGAGGGCGACGAGGAAGCCATGGAGAGGGACAGCGATTGCGATAGCCCCGGCGTCATGATGCACGACCTGCGGGGGGGAGGCGACGAGGAGGCTGACGAGGAGATCGAAGTGGAGAAGGAGGAGATGAGGTCTCGCGGAGGGAGTCCGTGCTGCGAGAGCTCCGGAGAGGGAGAGACAGGAAGCTCCGTTAAGGGAGATGGAACCGACCAGAACGCAGCGTCGGGAGGTTCAGTTCAGAAGCCCAAAAACAGCCTGGTGAAGCCGCCCTACTCCTACATTGCCCTCATCACCATGGCCATCCTCCAGAGCCCACAGAAGAAGCTCACCCTAAGCGGGATCTGCGAGTTCATCAGCAACCGCTTCCCGTACTACCGGGAGAAGTTCCCTGCCTGGCAGAACTCGATCCGCCACAACTTGTCTCTCAACGACTGCTTTGTCAAAATCCCCCGAGAGCCGGGCAACCCTGGCAAGGGCAACTACTGGACCCTGGACCCACAGTCGGAAGACATGTTCGACAACGGCAGCTTTCTCAGGAGGAGGAAAAGGTTCAAGAGACACCAACCAGACGTGCTCAGGGACCAGACAGCGCTTATGATGCAAAGTTTCGGGGCATACAGCATTGGGAACCCCTACGGGCGACATTATGGGATCCACCCGGCTGCGTATACCCACCCGGCCGCTTTGCAGTACCCATACATCCCCCCTGTAGGTCCTATGTTGCCCCCGACCGTGCCACTGCTGTCCTCGGCAGAGCTTAACAGAAAAGCCTTCAACACTCAGCTCAGCCCGAGCCTTCAACTTCAGCTGAACAGCCTAAGCACTGCGTCTATGATCAAGTCGGAGCCGTCAAGTAGACCGTCTTTTAGCATAGAGAACATCATCGGTGTTTCCAGCACTTCCACGTCCAGTGCTGCTCAGACTTTTCTCCGACCTCCTGTTACCGTGCAGTCGGCGTTACTGAGCGCACAGTCTCTCTCGTTAAGGACATCTGCGGCTATCGCGCCCATTCTCAGTGTACCATCAAATATTATTTCTGGACAGTTTTTACCTTCAGTCACGGCGGCAGCAGTGTCCAAATGGCCGTCTCAGTGACTCAGAATAAACAGCAAGAAAAATAACTCTTATTTTTATATAAAGACATTATTGGGGCAAGAACGAACAACACGAATTCATAGCAGCACTGGACTCTGTAGCCATGTAAAGACTTTAAATAGAGACAACAAAAGAAAAGGAAATATTTCTGTACAGGTAATATTTGTAAATACTTGTTAAAAAATAGAAAACGATTTTACTTGATTGTATCTACCTTGACTTTGACCTATTTCATTTTTTCCGTCTGCTGTTTGAAATGTAACATCCAAGCCTTTTATGGTATTTTTGTGAAATTCATTTTACGTTTTCTTTTTGTATTGGAAGCATATTACAAGTGTACTAAATTAACACAATTTTGCTTCCTTTTCATACCAGACACCTTTCTGGAAAACTGTAATTCTATGTAGCTATATTGTGTTGTAAACTGGAATCATTTGTAAATAAATCTAAGATAATTAACATCTCTTTTGATTATCAAGATTCCAAAATTTTTGTAAACGTATTTCATGAAAATTATCAAAACTTTTGTGAGTGCTGTTAAATATAATAATATAAGAATGATACCACCCAGCGTTAGGCCTAAGCGGGACATTGAAATGAAAACCGGGCGTTAACAAATATAGGCCTATTAATAAAACGAAATAAGTAGGCAACTTAAATTAGCTTGATTAAAATGAATAACGTAGGAATTATTTAAAATATGGTTTAAATTTTAGTCAACTTTTACCGAACCTATACAAATCATTATTTCGAACACACTGCATGTAATAGTCGAATCGAATTTTACCTATAATGATCACGCCTATAAAATCCTAAATATTGACAAGTGCACGTACCTATACGTTAAGATCGTTATCTTTATCGAAGCCCATGCAGCATTTTGAGATTTCTTGGCATTTTCTTTGGTGTGCTCACTGCTAAGGAATGATTTTACTTTTTATTCCTTAATTAAACACGAAGGCTAATTAGGTCTATGGGTAAAAAATAAAAATATAGCCTAGCCTATATAAAATATATAAAAGAACTAGAGCTTATCTATGTAAAATTGCAAGCAAAAAAGGGTACACTTCAAGCGGGGAAGACGATCTTTATTTAAAAGGATATAGACACGTCATATCGTTTTACAAGATTCTGTTACCGGGCTACTATAAAAGTAACACTTACTTTCGCAGTTGTGTCTGCCTAATCACTTTTACACAAACAGCAAATGGTGATCAGCCTGGTGTGTGTGTGTGTGTGTCCACGGCGGACAGGGGGTTAGGGCTATATTTATCTGATACCCATGGGAAAAGAGAAAGGGTCTATCTCTTCTTGAATTCACTTTCAGACACTGAAGAAGGCGCTGATGCAGCAAAGGCTTCTCAATGTCACCGGAAAACTGACTCCATAGCCTCATCATTATTATTCCAACAACGAGATTTTTAAACGAATAGTACGCTACCTACAACCCCCCCGCCACAGACACACACATACCCAATATTTGGCACGGCACTGCATCATATCGGCCACGGTTGATTCTGCCGATTTAAAAAGAGAAATAGGACACTTCCGTTAGGTTATAGTCTAGGAATTGTAGCGTATTTTTCTTTAATTTTGACTGGTGAATTGTAAGCACGGGCTGTTTTTTTAGTATGCCTATATTTAATAGGCTATGGAAGTGAACGAATTTTATAACAGGCCGATATCATAATATTTTCCCTCAATCTTGATTCAAAGTAGGCTATTTCAAAGAGCGTTCGATGGGGTATTGTAGGCCAATCGTATAGCCTAAAAACATTCTATATAACTTGCAATTGAAAATACACAGACACAATAAATATAATATATATAGTAAAATGGATTAAATATTTTCCTTTTATTAATATTCTACGAATTTATTCTTTCGTAAAATTATCCAAACTGTTTGCTATGTAGACCTATTGTAAACTAAAAGGCAGACCCAACCGGAGCAAAGATTCACGCCACTAGGTGGCGTTTATTGACACCTTCGTTCTTCATTCCAAGGGGGAGAAATACAATATAGGAAAACATGACAAACACGTCCATTCTCACATTTCTACATCGGAGGGTTGCTGCATAATAATTGGTTATGTAGGCCTGCATGTTATTTATCTTGGAGTGAGGACACTGTGAAATTGCTGAGATTCATCGGGTTTTAATGGTGGGCCTATTTTAGAGTTGACTCTAACAAGTGCAAGGTTATAATAGATCCCTGCTTGCTTATTCTATGCACCTGACACCAATGTACAAAAGTTATTGCAGATTGTAACAGAAATTAACATTAACAGTGGATCACAAGTGAAACTGTCTGTGTGAAATAAAATATTTTATTGAGTACAAATGAACAATATTTTATTTCTCTCTCAATTAAACAAACAAGAACTGTTTGCCTAATTTAATTAATGAAATTATATCGGGTGATTTACTTGTGTAGGTATTTTTTTTATCAGTGATCCAAAATTGTTATAGAAAATAAACATACAAACGAAACAAATACATCAAACTTTGTTTTAGGATTTTATGCTGTTAGTTTAAAGTCGTTCATAAAATGTACACTCACGTGCTCGTCATGCTCGCAGACAAACACACGCACACTCCCGCGCCCACAATGACAGCTGAACCTGCTTGCGCACAGGTGGAGACACCCTGGAATGTGTGCAGTTCCCCGTTGAGTCATTGCTCCGTCAGAGTTTTATTTTTTTATTTTTTTTATCAAGAACATTATCGTTTTTATTATAATAAATACACCAAACAACAAAAACGTGTACTGTATATGCTTGTGCACAGTGTATGTCTGCAAGAGAGAGAGGGAGAGAGAGAGAGTTTGTATGTGTGTGTGTGTGTGTGTATGAAAAATGTGGGTGTGAAGTAAACCAGTAATATAATGAAGTAATACAGGTGTATTCAATATTTCAAAAAGATAGAGGACTCCATTGGTTTGCCCCCTTATTTTTGACTTGATTGTTGTGTGTTCACAGTAAACCCACCTCCTGCTGAAAGGATCAACTGCATTAAATTCAATTGACTCTATGGACTCAATGACAAATGCCCAGGCTGCTGTAGAAAAGCAATTTCTAATGTATATATTGTATGTCAGTGTAAAGTGGTGGGAAAAGTTAAATTGTGCATGTCTGTGCATTATAATTTGCAACAAATGTACTTTATTGTTATTAATTGTTATTAAAAGTTCAGTAAAAACAAAAATAACATTTATATGAAAAAATACTCAAAGCAATTACTATATACTAAAGTAAGCCAACCAATCAGGGCAAAACAGAGAATTGTATTCTGATAGAGAATCAATGGAGCCATAGTTTGTAATCTGTTGGAGCTTGTTTTTTTGCAATTTTTTTTATATTGCCATGATTCCTAATTGGAATTACCCCCTCTGACTTAAGTGATGCTGTCTGTTTTTTGTGTGAACAAACTGCAGCGCTTGACCAGCTCCCATGCATGGAAGGGCAGAAAGATGTTCATTAAGATTGCTACTGTAGCTACAGTATATCTAAATCCTCTCTTTAAAATAATTTTTTTGTCTTTTGTTCTCCACACAAAATACCTTCTCCAGCCGGACTCATAACTAAACCCACCTTTTCTCTAATATAACATTGCTGGCAGAGAGTTACAGCCACCTGGGGTGTGGATTGTAAGACTGCAGCACTTCACATGGTGCCAATTACTCCATTTATATTTAGGTTGTATCCTTGTACAACCTAAGCCAGTCATGCCTGCAAATCTTAAGGCAAGACCTCACTACAGCAGCCATTGTGAAAGTCCTCACACTGCATGTAGTAGAACTAGCAGACTACATTTAAACTAGACAGATTAAACTTAAAATTTCAACTTTTAGTTTTTGACTGTTGTGAGACATGATAGACAATAATGGCTTTGGTGAGCAAGGCCCGGCCTCTAAACTAGGTCATCCTGCACCACAAGCTATAGCCCGGGCCTTCTGCACGCCCGTACAGACAGTAAATGTAGGTACAGCAGTTACTGAATATTTAAAAAGGCATAGAGATGAAGCAATAAATGACAAAGTAAAGCTGGCGTACCGAGGCATTAATAACTAATGGGCACCGGTGAGTTATAGGCGGCTCTCATTGTAATGAAAGTGTCATTGCAAATCAGCAGTTGTCCAAGGTTATTATTATTTATGCATAATTGATGCCAGAACCACAAGGAATGTGGCTCACCAAATAACTCCCAACACCTTGGGAACAAAGACAGTGGAAGTCAACACAAGTAAAGGTCACAATGGAAAATGTGCCCCTGGGACGAGATTTAAGGGGAAAGTGAAAAAAGGTGTCTCAACCACATATCCATGTAGAGAGAGTAACAATATTATAGTTTCACATATGTCAAATTTTTTTTGATTAGCCTACAAATAAAGTGCACATAATGGAATAGGGCTTATTTCTCTGTACTGTACTGTACTCTACTGTAAAGATAGCGGATGGATCTGTTAATATAGCGTACAATATAGAGGCCACTATCATCTTTTCTCAAAAACAGAAAAAAGTGTGTAGTTTGAAAATGTCAAAAGTTATGTTGCTCTGACTACTGGGGACACTCCCTGTGCTGTCTGGCAGTAGGGAGCAGAATATCCAAATTGAATGTATAAACATTTTTATTCCTCTACAAATTTCAAGCTTACCAGAGACTTGCTGTAATGAAAAAGCAAAGAGTGGGATTTTGATTTATAACATTCTACGTCCTTGTTTATACTATATACGCAATACTACAACAAATAGGCCACAGTGATGATTTGATGCATTCAGTAAGGGACATTATGGTAACACATTCAGCATCACATTCTCAAAATACCTTAGATGTGGCCATTTGTTACTGTGTGTCAAAAGATGCACCCACTGAACTGGATTTATTCATATGCAATATAGCTTATATATATATATATATATATATATATATATATATATATATATATATATATATATATATATTTTAT
>JAOEHI010000019.1:2862248-2894307 GCA_025447815.1 Percopsis transmontana | reverse complement strand
TATATATGTTAGTAGTGTAAAGAAATGTGTAGGCCTAATTCATTTGCAAACATAAAAATACAATATTTAGGCCAATGACCAAAAGGTAAATGATTAAACAAATAAATAAATAAATAAATTTCCAAATGGATACTATATAAAAAAATACTAGATATTTACTAGAAGAATCTAAATATCTTCATATGTGATAAATTAGACAATTTTGTGTAGTCTATCAAAATGTATGCATGACATCATTCATTTACTGGCTCAACACACACGGATTACGCTGCATTCGTGACGATTGGGAAAGTATGAATTTTCCAAATATCGGTGTTTACAAACAAGGACAAATGTAAAGTGAACATAGTTGATAAAAAAAAGCTTGAATCTTTTATATCGATATCTTGTGGGTACGTTAATATTTATTCCAGGCATCTATAGCTTCGTGTCGTTTCTAGTAAATCCAATTTCCTCTGAGCTTTCTTGAACGTATCTTCACTTACCAAGTAAACGTCACCGCCCAATGTCAAATGAAAACGTTCTACGAGGCTTATGTCGATGACGTAAACAGGAAGTAGGAAACAACATTCCAAATGCTTTTTAGCTCTTTCTTGCATAGCATTAAAACTATACGTATTTATTGACGTAATGGAAACTTGGAGTCTTGTATCAATATGTGTTCTCCTTGCTGTTACTGCTAGATGGGGTGTTTCATTGAATTCTTATTCGGGTAAGAAGTGCATGCATCAAAGCTTTGGCATGGGTTACTATTCAGGGACTACATGCATACTGGCTACAGAATTGTTGTCTATTATGAACAGATGCAATCACAGAGCAACTATGATGCTATTTTACTCCTGCCAGAGTATCAATGGCATAATATTAATTGAGCATATGGCTTACTATGTCTTTCTTTATTCAATGTGGATTTTCATGATGTTTATGTGTTTCATATCAATGCTAACAGTTAACTCTGGTATATTTTTTAGGGTCAAGTAAACCACCCCTTTTTGGAGACTACGAGGCCCAAAGACACTGGCAAGAGGTGACCTTCAATCTTCCAGTTCAGGAATGGTCAGTTTAGAATTCAAACACCCACTGGAAAAAGTTATTTCATGGCTGCAGAATTGACCAGAGTTATTTCTATTATATGCTATCCCTTCAGTGACATTCAAACAAAAGCGGAGGCATCTGTTTCTTGGATATCTTATAGACTATAATGTATATTGTGTATGTATTTGTCTGTGGAATATATTTATATTGTTACTGTGTGTTAAACAGCATCTTAATCTAGCCTTCATAATATTTTCTTTAGGTGGAGCGAACCATCACTTTACTGATTGTATATTGGATTTAATTTCATCCAGGTATTCCAACACAACAAACAATGACTTGTCATACTGGGGTCTTGACTACCCACCTCTGACTGCTTACCACAGCCTGCTCTGTGCTCATATGTAAGTCCCTTTTAAGATATGCTGAACAAAATACACTATAGTACTGTAACATGAACAAGAGAAAGATATGACAGATATGATAAGATATATGTAGGTAGGTAGGAAATTATCAATATAGTTTTTTCACTTATTATTGAGATGTTGATCGTTAGTAAGAATTAGAAAGTCAACCCATTTCTCTTGTTTCTCTGTTTTCCTTCAGAGCCAACCTGATAAATCCTGAATGGGTGGAACTCCACAAATCTAGAGGCTATGAAAGCCCAGCGCACAAGATATTCATGAGAACCACAGGTACAACAACTCTGAGAAAGTTGAAGTCTATTTCACTTTTAAGTTACAATATTTAATTCAGTAATGTATTAAACTCCATGTAGAAATAATGAACACTTTCCATATGTGTGTATTGACCGTGTATTCACTTCAAATGTCTCCAGCTTTTCAGCCTAATATTCTATTTATTTTCATGAAAGTAATCAAAGCTATTGAAAAGGTTAATAGGGCTTGCTCATATAACACACTAGGTTCTTTTTCCTGGGGCAGTTCTGGTTGCAGATTTGTTGATATACATCCCTGCTGCTGTTTTATACTGCTTATACTTGAGTGATGGGTCAGTGAAAAAGAAGGTAAGTCAGAGGGTCTTAACCTTTTTCAACTGTGTCCCAAGCTAGATTTAATTGGACAAAATATTACAAAAAATGTGCTGACTCATAATGAAAGAAAATATATTACACATGGGAGGAAGGATATGTTAGTGGTTAGGGTTGTTTTTGTAATGGTACCCACACTGTAAGACGGTTTGAATAAAAGACTATGCAATCACATGACATTAACATTTAAAACACATACTTTAGTTGAAAAGAAATGCATAAAAAATTTGCTCAGAATGCCCTTCAGTTGTCCAGTAAGTTTCAAATATGACATCGTATACAAATTTGTCAGTGATTCATAATCAAATCAATATTTGCTAGATTTTATTGAGTTTTATTATAGAGTTTTGTTGTATTAAATGTGATACAACAAATTGATTCAAACTTGTGGTTTTATGTATAATATGGAACTGCATTTATAATATTTTGCATTTATATTCTTTTCCCAGGTCTGCACTCTCCTCTGTATATTATTATATCCAGGCCTAATTCTAATCGACTATGGCCATTTCCAGTATCCTTTTTATATACTGTATACAGATTCAATCTTATTTATTTTATAGGTGTAATATAATCATCACTATATGTTCTGAGATATAGATAATTTTAATTGTGACACACACGGTTCCATACTGACCCTAACCCTGTCAGGTACAATGTCGTGAGCCTGGGCCTGGCTCTTTGGGGTTTGCTGGGTCTGGGCCTGGGCTACGATGCTCTGGGATCCATGGCCTTTTCCCTGGCTCTCAACTACAAGCAGATGGAGCTCTACCATGCCCTGCCCTTCTTCTGCTATCTACTAGGGAAGTGTGTGAAACGAGGCCTGCTGGGCCAAGGGTGAGTCCTGCCATTCTCTGGGTGGTCTATTCTCTCACTCTTGTTACTTGCGTTTTAGATGTGACTCAATTTTACAATTACAAATTTAGCAGATGCTTTTATCGAAAGCGACTTACAATTACATGGTGCTACTACATGGAGAAGATAGGGGTTTGGCATCTTGCTCAAGGATGCTTACAGGTAGGCTAACTCTGGGGCTTAAATTATCCAGTTTCAATGTGTTTCATAAACTGGCTTCGATGTGTTTCATAAACTGTTGTAGAACAAAATGTCCTGAATCCACTAGCAGTGAAGCCTATATGTGAATAGTGTATAAAAGTAAGTGATTTAGACACTTATCAACACTGTGTGCCATAGTTATTCCACAGGGTTTGTTTATAATGTAATTCACCCTCCCGAGGGCTGTCAGCTCCGTGTCCTAACTTTTAATCTGAGACAGCGTGGTCCCACACAATTACTAATGTAATCAGATTGCGTGTGTGTGTGTCCAGTGTCTTGTTTATCTAGTAACTATGTACCAAGGGCATTTAGTAGCAAATGGAGAGCTCAGGGGTAAGATATGTCCAGATGACACTCTCGCCTTGCCCAAACTCCTCAGCTATTCCTGTGTGCGCAACCTAACCAGAAGTCTCACAGCTACAGCTGACGACATACCCTGACCTGCACTAAAGACGTTCAGCTGATGCATGGCTTTCACTGCATTTCTCCACACAGTGCTCAGATTCCCCTGCTGAGAATTTGCCGGCAGCATAGAGTTATTGAAGCAATATCAGCAGACACAGACACTTTAAATCAGTGGGTCTCGCAACTCAATTTGGAATATAGTTTCCCTTCAAATTTGCATTATATAGTACAAAGCGATGTAATGTATGTGAATGCAACAGCAGATCTTAGAAGGTATGTCATACCTGAGTTCACAAACTACAATGAAATGGGGGTCACTTCAGAGATTACAACATTGTCCCATATTTTATTATTATAAATATTGGATATTATATTGGTCTTTGCTAGGGTACTGCTTATGATTTTAGTCAAAATACAAAATCTTCGCAATATATTTGGGGCCATATCAGTTAGAGACCCCCCCCCACTACACTGACAGAGTACAGTAAAGGGTTTATCTTCCCTCAGGCTGTTCCTGCTGGTGAGGATTTCTGCAACAGTGTTGGTGACCTTTGCCCTCTGCTGGCTGCCCTTCCTGCCTGACTCCAGCCAGGCCTTGCAGGTTGCCAGGAGGGTCTTTCCCGTGGCCCGAGGGCTGTTTGAGGTACAGCAGATGTTCTCAGCCCGGGACCCAAACCTGGAGAATGTAGTCCTGCCTCGAGACTCTTGTTTTAAACATAAGTCAGCGTAATGTGGATGCCTAATAATAGCATGCAAGATTATCTCTGCTGACAAAAGGAATAGGCCACTTGTTGAACCCCTACTCGCCCCAGCAGTGGCATCTAGTTAATAATCTCTGGTCATATCCATAAATGTAAATACATATTATACAGAAAATGTATAGTGTTAATTCCTAATTACAGGTCCTATGTAAATGGTAGCTAGCAGCAGTAAGCACAAGTTTAAAGTTTAAGGTCGGACAGGGTCTCAGTCCAACACGATACTTACATATTCGCTGAGCTCAACGTTTGCCCAATTTGGTAATGGATACCCCACAGGATCAAAGACAACAGAGGAATAAAATGGCGAAAGGTCAGAAGATCAGTTTCCCTCACTTCTCCAGGAGGTGCGTAACTTGTAGATGTTGGAGGATATACTGTACTCCAACGTAACTCATTTATGGCAGGCGTATTTTCAGCACGTTACAGCTCAGCTGTGTTCTAGCTGTATGGGCTGACGAATGGTTCGAACCCTTCCCTCCATACATATCAGAACACAATTGTCAACTGTTGGCAGCAACCAGAGGGGGCTTTTAATAGTTATGTTAAACACTGTATGCAGACACATACAGATAGGTACTCCCAAATGAAATATGCGGGGGTCAGTCAGTTAAGTGACTTGACTTCTTTTCAGGATCCAAAGATCCACTGAGTTAGTGTTGGCGAGCAACACATTCGCAGGGGCGGCACTGTTTGGGGACTGGCAGGCGGTAATACCTAGTGTGTGACGGACAGCGCTGAGGCCAAGGTTTGCAGCTCGCCTTTCTCAAATAACCCCCCCCCTCAGTAAACCCTCTCTTGTTCGAGCACCTCAAGTTGTCACGGATGTGAGAAGTAATTGAAAATTCTGTGTGCGACCGTGTGTTCAATGAAATGATGCAAACCTAATACGCAGGGTGCGAGAGACACTATCCTTCCGGGTGACGGTGGACGTGACTGGCCTTTGGGCACAGATCCTCCTGAGGTAATCATAAAGCTGTGCACATAGGGAGAAGCCAGGACAAGGGGACAGGGGGGTGGGGGGGGGGTCGGCACTTGTACGTTTACCCACCAGGCTCCATTATGGTGTCTCAGGTTGTCGCCCGCTGACAAAAATGGCACCAAATGCCTCTGCCTGTGAAATTCCACTCTGGCTTATAGGTGAAGGAGCCGCTCTGCTCTCGCCCGTTTGCATTCGCTCTCCACCCCCCCCCACCCCCCCCCCATGTGCCGCTCTCAGGCGGGGTCCAGGAACATTCCGGCGGTGGTTATTTGGAGCGGGGCAGCAGGGAGGAGAGGGAGGGTGACGACGAGGGCTACAAACGCACGAAGGGACTGTCCATCCCATATTCACTAGGCCGTCTGCAAGATCCACACACACACACACACACACACACACACACACACACAGCTGTGCTCTGAGCAGCTGTGTCAAGAAGGAGACGGGGCGCGCCAGAATTTGGCATTCTAGACAGGGCCGCGCGGTGGGAGAGAGCTGCAGATGAACAATGAGGCTGATCTAGGCATGGTAGCTCTACGCTTTTTTGGAGGTATCGCTGCACAGAAGCGGCTCCGGCCTTTATATCTGATCCCTGAGCAACTGCTTAAGCACTTAAATCAGCTGAATCACACACTCATTTCACCTTTCAGCTAGTGGAAAGCCTTTATATGCTGACTTTTAGACTGTGTGGACTGGGAAATGTATTGTTACTATTTTGTGATACAGTCATTCATAAACATTGTCCACTAACTAATCGGTGCAGGAGAGGTCTGCTATGGGTGATCTGTATCTGCTGGCTATGCAGAAACAACCCTGGCCCAACATTTAACCCTGTGTCCCTATGTTTACAAATAAGTCTGTAGCTTTTTATTTTAGGACATACAGGATCTTTGACAGGGGGGTGGGATTTATGAGAAAGGGCAAACCCCCCCCCCCCCAATACTCTCATTCTCGAGTGGTCCTATACAAATGCCCTGCAGAATGTCACCAGGAATTTTTATTGCACTTTCAGCAGGGGAAATTATTACTTAGAGCAATGTGACCTACAGTATTTGCTTTCTCTTCAACACGGCTTTCTTTTTAAAGGAGACATTGCTATATTTTTTGGGGGAGGGGGTCTTTTAAAGTGTGTGATTTATTTAAGAGATTAATTGTGACATCTACTTCTATAGCGCTCACCTAATTATAATGGAATTAAAATTCATTCCATTTCAAAAGCATTTAAATAGCAAACTAAACTAAGGCAAACGTAATGCCAAGACCCTCTATCCAGACAGATTTGTGCCAGCAAATGTAGTGCCAAATCATCACAGGTGAAGTGAATCAAAAATAGAAAAACGGTGAATTAAAATTTAAAACCAGATTCTCTTTCTCTCTTACATACAAACACACAGGTTTGTCTCAATTACAGATGCCCTTTTGGACAAGCACAGTCAGTATGACCGTAGTTCTTTGTAGTATTAAAATAAAATCTTTACCTCAAAATTCAAATTCATGTTGAATCGTGGAACATGCGTATCATTGCCACCCCTATTATGATGCGTTTGCAGGCGGAGGTCAAATTACAACGTGTGTGTGTGGGGTTGGTTACAGGATAAGGTGGCCAACACGTGGTGCAGCTTGAACCTCCTGATAAAGATCAAAACGGCCTTGTCCACTGACACCCAGCTCTACCTCAGGTAATCCCTCTAGTCTCTTGCTCTCTCTCTCTCTCTGTCCATTTCTCTTTCTTTCCCTTCAATTCTTCCTTCTCTTTCTTTTTTCTCTCCTTTCATCATTTCCAAGGAAAGCTGCAGAGCTCGCCGAAGGCAAGGCAGAGTGTGGTAGTAAAATGTGATTATGCCTTATAATAATATCCTGTGATGAGCTTCTGAATGCGGAGGGCCTCCCAGCTGCCCCGAGCAGTCGCATGGTTAATGGGAAATCTGGTGACAAAGAGGCCAACAGGCCAAGGAAGTATTATGTGGGGTTTCTTCATGGTCTACAAGCTAATGTAGTTGAGTTTTTCTAAACTTTACATAAGGATGTTTTCTGGCATATTTAGTTAGAGGATGGTAAAAGATAAAGTGGAAGGAAGCAATGAAAGATGGGAGGGACGGGAAATTACACGGGGACTTACATTTAGCTACTTTGCTAGCGACCCAGTGGTTATATTCTCCCTCTGAAGGCCTACAGATCAGAGCGAGGAAAGTCGAGGTGCGTATAAGACGCCCATATCGTCATGGTGGAGCGCGCTTAAATGACCCGGCGGGCTATATTTAGGAGCCCAGTGTTTGCAGCATGAACACGTTTCTGCCAGACTGCTAAATCCAGGGATTAGCTCGGACCTCTCTGACTGCAGGGCATTTCAAACAAATGAAAAACACTCTTTATCTTTTTGGCCCGGGTAGAGGATTGTTAAACGCTTGTGTGCGGGCGTACTGTGTACTTAGAATGAATCAGCTGTGAAAAGTGATCTCCCACCCCCGTCCTTCCGGAAAACCGCAAAACCTTGCCCTACATATAACACACAAACCCGCGTAGATGCACAAACTACAGCCCTGACACCACATGCTCCCATACACATACACTACCTTCGTTCTGTCTGATATGTTTAGAACTATGATCTATTTGATATCTGTCATGGGTCAAATCTCACGACCATGTATCTGCCTAATCTATTTTACACTACACAGTTGGAGCTGCCTGCGTTGTTTGGGGGGGGGGGTCCATGTCCTTCCGATCCACACAGTTGCTCCCCTGGGAGCCTTTAGATACTAATAGATCCTTATGACATGGCTGCCCTCACACTCACTGGCTGCCCTACCCTTCAGCACGCACACACACACTCACGGGCGCTGACACATACTCATTTACCCCTCTGGCACATCTACCCCCAGCCAGTGACATTTAAAGGGTTAAATGAATGCCTGGTTGCCCTAATGCGGGGGCCAATATTTTTGCATTTCCCAAAAATCTAGACTCCTATATGCCTTGACCAAGTTCTGCTCATAAAGAGTTCACTGGTTGCACAGCTATGTGCAATACATGGCTCATAATTCTCTTGATATTCGGTCAACACTGAGAACTAATTTGATCTGATAAAAAGGGATTTGCTGTTAGAACATCGGCTGTGTAGCAATGGATTTCACAGACAGGATGGCAGGCAGGCTTATTAGACGTCTCATTACACGTTTCTGAGACCTGAATACACGTTTGTTGTCTTTCAGTTTTGCTTTGACTCTGCTGGCCGTTCTACCTTCCTCCATCAAGCTTCTGACCAAGCCCACGTTCTGGCAGTTCAAACTGGCCCTGGTGAGTGCCTGGCCTCGTCCCACCAAAAAAAAAGCTTTTAAAGATACACTCTGCAACTGTGCCCCCACAACTCCACATTTCTGGGTGGGGGGAGGGGCAGAGAATCGTTTTAGCCTAGCAGTGTGGCGTAGGGGGAGGAGTAGAGAGGGGTGGGAGTTTCAAACCAAAACACTGGCTTCAACAATGAGGGTAATTCTGGAGACAATTTGCATTGAGGTACACTTTTATTCTTCCCCTAAAGTGATTGTGATTGTAAAGTATATTGTTAATATTATTGTTTGAACTGTCGTTTTGTTGCATTAGTAGTTGTAAAACATGCTTATTACGTCTGTAAAAATGGTAGCTGTTAAAAATAACCACTCCAAATCTAAATGTTCTTTAGGTAAATTCTTCTCTGGCCTTCTTCCTTTTCTCCTACCATGTCCATGAGAAGTCCATTCTTCTGCCGGCCTTGTGAGTAGACATGCTCATTACTGTCCTAGTGGGGCGGGGCTAATCACCGGTAATTCAACAACAAAGAGATTCATTCAGTTTCTGGTTACTGACAAACCACTGGTTTGTACCACAGGTTATGACCAGCACGTTGTCTCATGTACTCATCTGTATTTAGTCGCATTGTCATCACAGTGCCGAGTTGCTGAGTAAAGATGTGAATAGAGCTGCTAACACAGGGGTTATGGCCTCTGTCATCATGTACGGTGCCACACAGACACAAAGCCCCCCCGCCCTCTCCCAGCATCTACTTACATTGAGTGATATGTGCTGTGGTGTGCATGTGTGTTTGAGGTGTGCCTGTGTGTGTGGCCGTGTCAACACCCAGCCATATGAACTCGCTTGAATGCGTTCTACGCACACACGAGCATAAGGATGCGTGCTCATTGATGCGTAAAGATGCGTAATCATTGTACCTCGCCTCAACCTATAACCGCTTAGGCCGCTGTAGATGCAGCGTCCTGGGTCTGTCCACATGGGATATGGTCCCGGGATATGGGCTCATCTTCTAGATTAGGGTAGATTGTTGCTTTATTAACTATTGAGTTCTATTTCCCACCTGTCCCCCTGAACCAATCAGTAATGCATGTCCCGGGATTAGGAAAGAATGGCAGGCAGCAGATTGGGATGTTGTTTGCGGAGGTTCAATTATTGGGCCTGTAACGGGATCGCCAAAGAGCTGGCTGTAATTATGGGCTCTGAGATGAGTGGAAAGTGCCCACCTTGGAACGGAAGGGAGCAGAGTTGCTATCTACAGTAGCGATGAAACAGGGAGACAGGTCCTCATTGTCCTCATTGTGCCATAGCATCATACAGTAGGTAATTTTACCTACATGAAGAGAAACAAGCCTAGTTGCGGTGCTCAGGCATGCAGGAGATTAATAATAAACCGCAGATTTTTCAAAGAGCAGCCTTGGCATCAACAAGGAGTAAGAAAAATGAATCGGGGGGGGGGAACCCCGGTAAATATGAGGAAGCTGGCTGCAACGGGTCAGTGCAAGAGGACTTAAGACAATGGGAGGCTCATGTAGGCCCCATGTAGGTCATGTAGGTCACCATAAAAGGAGTATGTTAGACAGTAACTTTATGCTTTATGCTAGTGTCCTTGTGACCCTGGTGATGTGACATAAAACGACATATCATGATCAAAGGTTTTGGCTACCAAAATTGTACCGTACAAAATGTTGCAGAAGTAATATTGTCAGTTATCGTCAGTAATGTGCAGCTTTGTAAGTACAGCATTGTCTTACTTTAGCAACATAGATGGATTCCAGTGGAGTCCTGTTTGCTGAATTGATCACATTTGCACTTTTTCAGGCCAGTCTGCCTCCTGCTGAATGACTTCCCTTTGATGGCCATTTGGTTCCTCCAGGCCTCTACGTTTAGGTAAGCCTACATGGTAAATGTTATTTAAATTGGGCAGCACCAGACCATAATTGGAATATTGTGCTCATTTCTGGTTGCTATTGCGATAGGGTTAACAACAGATTTGGCTCAATACTAACCTAATGGAGCTACTGGTAAAGCCAAAACACCCCGAGAGAAACCAGTGGGTGACATCACACATTCACATCTTTTCTATGCAGACGGCTGGCTGATAGTGTGGCCCACACGCTGTCTTGACTTTCGCCAGCTGTTGGTAAATTCTTCTGGTAGCACTAATGGTTGTGCACGTGGTTTAGCATGGATATCTGCGGATTACACGGCATAGTCCACATGCCTGCTCTCTAAGAATGCCTTGTATAGGGACAGGGGGTCCTTCTGTATCTGTTTCACAGTACTGTCTGACATGGGCTTCAACATAATCTGTATCGTCTACACGCTACACGCCAGTAAAAAAAAAAAAAATGCATCTTTTGTTTGAATAATTGGCCAAATGGATGCCCAGGCACAGTAATTGCAGCAGTGGTGAATGCACATGGTTTGTTAAATGGATGAAGTATGTATTTCTAAAATGTCAAACATTTATTTACTGAATAGGGTCGGTCTTCTCTGATTCTGAGCAGGAATAACTGGTCGGTTGTGTGCGGTTAGGGTTTTATGGGCTGGGGAAATATGTGATTTAGTGAGAGTCAACTGTTGTTCTTGTCTGTGTGTCTCTACTAAACTTAGATAAGCTCAGTGTGAAATCGGACCCTTCCTGGAGAGATGTAGCCTTGTGGCCACTAACATTGGTTTGACTTTTAAACATAAATAAAAAAACCACAGTGAATGTATACTGTAAGACTGAAGAAGCATTGATTGTGTGTCATCTGTCATCTAGTCTGTCTTTGCAGCCAGTGGAAAGTGGAACTGTAAAAGAAAAGTGGAGGAAAAAATCTATGACCTACATACTATAAGGCTGATGTGTTGTGGCCCCTGACTGCTTTACAGTTACATTGTTTAGCACTTTTATCCAAAGTAACTTACACTGTGTACAGTTACAGTATTAAGGAGCAGCTAGGGGTTAGTCATCTTGCTCAAGGATGCTTACAGGTAGGTCGGGTGTGTCGGGGACTGGGAGTTGACCAATCTAACATCTAGGCTGTCCTACTGATGTATTATAATATTATTTTCATGCAAAAATCTGCTATTGGTAAAGCTGTAGTCTTGGGCACACTATTCAGTGGGATCCAGACACACATTCTCTAAGAACATCGATTGATGATTTTCCCATTAGCCTGTTAGCTGTCATTGTGTGTCTCTGTGGAGAGGGGCTTCAGCTAAATGCCTTGATTGTAACGTCTTAATGTACCATTGTTCTGGCCCCCTGCTCCTCCTTGCAGCATGCTGCCATTGTTGCTGAAAGATGGCCTGCTGGTGCCCTATGTGGTGACCTCCCTGGCCTTCCTCCTCTTCGCCACCAGCCTGCTCTCCGCTGTGGAGCGCTGCTCAGAGGAGGAGCTCAGGCTGGAGGGATACCATACGCTGTTCTTCTGCCTGCCCAGGCTAAACCTCGCCCGATTCGTCAAATGGAAGGTGAGACCGCTGTGAAGGAAGGGTCTAGTCGATCTAGCATCGTCACTGTCAATAAATAGAGGGAATCACCTCAAGAGAAAGACAATGGTCTTTGCTAGGCCCCCCATTTCGCTTACGTAGCAGGCAGGTATAAAGAATACTCAAAATACACACTTGTAGACTTTCAGTACTAAAGCTATTCATATCCAGGCCACACGAGTCCACATGCAAAGCAGAGTTACTGCAGCTTCCCGTGGCTGGAGGTTATGGCGGTTGGCGGTGATAAGATAGGCCTTGGCTTCAGGACCCCAGGTGGCCCGTACAGCCTGAGCGGCGTTTGAGCTGGACTGCATGAGTGTGAGAAGATCCACCCAACTGTATAAATAAAGATCATGTGCCACTGTAAGCTGTCCGGGCATGAAAGCCGCTGCCAGCCAGAGAATTATTTATCGCTTATTTAGGTTTCCACAGCGTCCTCTTAACGACAGGGACACTGGTATGGTGTCAGAGATGAGGAGAAGGTGTCTTTTTATAGAGCATGTCATTAACACAGGTTTGCCTAGATATATTTATTTACACAAGCGGCATAAATAACAAGGCCCAGTGATAGTGATTGGGTTTCAGCAGGGGGGGAGCTGGGAGCTGGGATGGTGGGCGCTGCTATAAGGCGTCTTCCTACACTTGATCCATGGGTCATAGATCCCAAATAGACACGCGGATGTTGATCCCACGCTCAGCACTATTCCTTCCACTTCCTTCAGTGGGGTTGAAGATGTTTTGCTCTTTAATGAGTCTCTTCCCTGAGACTCATTAAAGAGCATGACTGTTTCATACAGCGGCTCTTAAATTGGCAATTTTACTCCACTCATGCAGTAAGAAATATGCATAAATATGCATCGTAATATGAGAGAAGCTTCTTAAATTATATGATCAATTGCGTATAATGGTTTCAGTTTAAATGAAATTGAGCAGAAAGACAACTGTTTGTTCTTAGCTCTGAGTAACCGGACTATTTTAGTAGCATCATGTGCTGTTATTGAATATCAAGCCAGTCATCTCAAAGATGGATTGTCAGTGTTATTTAGTTGGTTAGTTTTGGCCACTATGCTATGTAAAGGCACCAGTAGTCACGCAGCCCACTCGATGTTAGACATTTCCTAACAAGATATCGGTCCTACCGAGCATTTTGGGTATATGGAACATAGTATACCTGAAAACAAAGCAGATGGCACCATTGCTTCACACTATATTTGTGGAAAATCTTATTAAAACCGAATTGGACTATTTCTAATGTTGCCCTACCTAGCTCTGACTACTCAATACTTTCACTGTAGCTCATCTTGACCTAGCTTAACATGTAGCCCATACGGACCTATGATGTAATGTCTTAATGCTCTTTAAGAATCTCTCCTTGTTGCAGTTCTACATCAGCATCGTCGCTATGGCTTGTTTGAGTTTCGTAACCGTAGCTCTGGCCCCTCCAACACGACTGCCTGACTTGTTTACTGTGCTGGTGTCTACCTTTGCCTTCGTACACTTCCTGGGAACGCTGCTATACTTCAACATTGTACAGTTCAGCGGGCCACCCAGCAGAAAAGGACAGAAGAAGACCAAATGAGATGGAGCCAAGAAGATGGTGATGTACAACACAAGCTTTTGGACTAAATTTGCTGGCCTTCATCCACAACCACAAAATAAATTAAATTGTATCTCCAGTATAAATCCTTCTTGACCAGTCCAACTGAACAGTAGCAGTTAATTACTTCACTTGTGGTACAGTATGTTAAAAGTATTATTCACCACCAAATGCCATCCAGCCACACATGCTTAATTTGCTTAATTATTGAACTACCTCAGGAGGAATCATTGTTGTGAACAGTACTGGAAACAATAGTCAACAGATTAATTTTGTGCACATATTGGGGCAATAATTGGTCAAATGTATGTAGTGTGCATCCCAGCTCAAAAAGTACCGTCAACCGTCAATCAACAGTTTTATTTTATAGCCAATTTACTTCTTTTTAATGTCAGTTTTCTATATTTTGTATGAATAATAAATTGTTCTTATACAAACTTTCTTTTTTTTTAAACACTATCTAAACTGACAAACTTCTACAGCCAAAATGGATATAAAAAGGGTATCACCACATTGTAGAAACTGTCTAAGAAATAATTAGACATGGTATAGCTCAAGGTTTTTAATCAACATCATTAAATATTCATTACAAGTCCTAGATGCTCCTAGGGTCGTGCACATGTAAAACAAAACCGGCAACGAAGCAGGTCTTAAAAAGCAATGATGGAAGGTGACATATCTGAACATAATGCCATAAAGTTGAAATACCACAGAATAAAGGCACAAGCAATCTCTCTCTCCCTCCTCTGCCTGAGAGTTAATGACAGGCATTAAAAAAATCCATTACAACAATAAATGTTATCAGGTCAGTGAAGGGCTGCCTTCGTCTGTGGGCAGCGCCTGTGGCCAGTAACAGTAGATGGAGATAGGGGGCTGAGGCGTTCTATTACAACACTGGGACCGGGGGACCGGGAGCGGGCACATGCATTCATATACTGTCAAGGAAATTCCCAAAAAAATATTAAATGGGAAAACAAGACACTGTTTGTGAAACTGGACGGAGCAATCAACAAACTAATGTTTAACTAATAATTACAGCACGGCTACAATAAACTTAACGATTACTCATCCTGTATAAACAATGTAATGCCAATTTTTGTCATTACTTCTAAGTAATGATTAAACTGTATCCTTGATTAAAGGTACAATCCTCGATTTCAGTCAGGACTTTCCCTTGCGGTGAAAACCAGCTTTCTAAAAAGTGTGCAAGCTTTCTAAAAAGAGTGCATGCCCCTCATGCACCTGAGGGCTTTGCACTCCTCTACTGTATTCCTAGGCGTACACAGTTCTTTACCTCTCCCCCTACAGCTGACTATACTTTCATGTATACCTGGGTTTCAAAATATTCACTTAAATATTGATTTACCGTACCTTTTGAATACCTTTTTTGAATACAATACTTTACATATAAATATGCTGAATGAATGCTGACTTTTTAAAATAATTTCAGTTAACTGGTGGTAAAATCATGCCTTGGTATTGAGTGGCTGTTAAGCCTTGGTTTATTCAAAGTAAGTTCTACAGTGGGCAGAAAGGCTCAAAAGAGTCTGAAAAGTGGCCACCACCTACTGGTAGAGCATTCATACACTGATATTCAGTCCCAACATAAGACCCAAGTTGACTTTTAAAACAGAATTACTCTTTTTAATTGCGGTCCTCGTAGACAAAGGACGGCCCCCATTCCAGAATTCACACCCATTATATTGAGAGGTAGTGGTGGTAAGGGGGCTGTGGGAGAGGGCGGTATAGAGGGAGTTAAAACAGCGACCGCAGTTTTCACCAATCTCCAGAGGGGCCTGTATAAAAACATTAGTTTTGTTTATGGGTGCGCTGCCTTTGTCCTTCACGTGGCCTCTAAGGGTGATAAAGTGAGAGCTACACGATACACCTTGGGCAGAAATAGGAAGTGTTGCCGCCAACGCCAGCTGTTGCTTAGTTTGACTTAGGCAGCGAGAGGCCTCAGCCTTCCCAGTCACTGCCAAATAAAGAGACTACTGTGTGTGTGTGTGTTTGCCTCTGCTGCTCTCACACTTCCTTTAGTTTTCAAAGGTGTGAAAGTGGCAGGTGGGGAGGACTGCATAGTTTGAGGCCTAATGGGGATGAGGGTTGCCTACGGTAAGAACATTATTTTCACAGCGCCTCTGCATGCTGCTTATTGTAGAATCAACATTTGTCAGACTCCAGGCAGTGGTTCTGCCAGGTAGACAGGCGCCAAATGTAAATGTGTCCAAGCCTTCGCTCCTGCCGTAGCTGAACACCCCCCCCCAGCCCCTCAACCCCACCTGGGTGAATGACTGCCTCCGAGACGTCTCTCTGCCTCACAACTGACAGCGTGGATTCCACATTCATCTCCCGTCTCATCTCCCTGGCAAAAACGTACGCACAGCGCTACACAAGAGGGAAGGGCAATTCCATTAGCCGTCAAAAGCCAAGACGCCTCGCTAGCGAAAACCTGGGGGATGTGGAAGAGGAAAACATGAGTGTAACCTCCCCAGCACCCAGTGATATTATCACTGTCAACATCAAGACTGAATGGCACTCAGAAACACAAGAGGTAGTAGCGTTGGGTGTATTTTACAGTCGTTCTAGGTAGCAGTTTTATACGCCATACTACTTTAGATAGGTAGAACACTATACCTTAGCCCAGGATGGACTTAAGGAAGTCATAGGAACTGCCTTTTCTTCTGCCACCTGTGGAAAAATTTTGGATTTAGTTCATTTTGTGTGTGGGGGGGTAGTACAGTATGTATCTATAAATTAGAAGTAAGAAGGAGTGAAACTAAAATATACTGAACAAATTAAACAATTAAAACACCCTAACACAAATCTTCACACCAAGCAGTCTTAATTTTAGTATACTGGTTATTTGCTTACTCGTTCAATATTCATATAAAAGTACAAAGCCCATTTGCACTGTGTTGGGTGAGAGGCTATGCCACTCACCCAACACCAGTCAGAAATCATTGCAGAGAAGAGTGCCTGTTCTGCAACAGACGGTGCCGATCGAAGGTGTCTTGCTTCAGTTTGACCAAAACAGCCTAATATACAGCTCCTCCACTTTAATTGCAACTGTGTGTTTAATCAAAACGCACAGATGGGTATACAGGTGGCATCTGTCCTAATCTCCCCCCCCCCGAGGATTGATGTGCTACAGTGGGTTGCTGGCCCGGGCCGGTAGCACTAAAGGCTGGGACACAGCCCCCATCACTTTTATGACGTGTTAAGGAGTCTTATCTTTAATACAGCCCATTACTGCAGACATACAAATCTTCCCCAACAGGGCCACATCTACAGCCTGATCAATTTTTATACTGCTGAGCCACCCCCTTTCCTCTCATTTTGTCACCTCAAAATTCACACCATATAGGAATTATGGAAAAACTGCAATAGAAAGACTTTGCTGGTCTGGAGATGTACGCGACTCAGTACTTGGCCATGACTAAAAAGCATCGGGGAGAATCTAATTTGTTTCTGCGGTAAGCAGAACTGTTTAAATGTTATTTATTTTTATGCTCCTAAGAAAATATATTGTGAAGTGCAACATTGATTCAGAACATAACCGTGTCTCGGCATAGGTTGCACGGGCAAAATTTATGAATCCTTTGCACAACTCCTTTAATTGAATTTTCCAAATCTCTCACCGCACACAAATAATCAATACTCACTGCTGAGGGAAACTTGCCTCAGAATTATTATGGTCTTTCTTTTTCCAATTCTGTAGTTATCAGCACATACAGGAGCTGTGGGTATTTGTAATGCCTGGACTATACCCGCAGGATTTATGCCTGCCTCAGGCCTGATTGCTCACCAAAAGTGACTTCTCTAGAATGCTTACTGAAACTTTTGTTAGCCTTAAAGGACAGGCGTAAGCGCTTCGTAACACTGCACTCCCGCTCTGAGAGAAGGACTAGTCGTGAGAGCAATACAATGGCGGTCAGAAAAGGAGGAAGGGCAACAGAACTGGAGGTTTAACCTTTAAATCTATCCCTGATTTGCCCTGACACCTTGGCTACAGTGGAAGTGTCATAATGTTATGGAAATTAGCAGTTTCACATAATGTGCAACACTCAACTTTTAATGTTGAAATGCTGCGGCCAGCTAAATAAAGAATTCGCCTTTCATACGCAACACCAAATTGAGCTTTTTTTCATGACATTCTAGAAAATTCGCCAGAAACTATCCCAACCGTCCAGAGACGTGTAGACTTGGTATAAAAGTTACAGAATAGGTGTGAGCACTTGGTATGAAAAAGAATCAATGTTAAACTCAATCCATGTCTACAGTATCACATCAAGCCATTTTGACTATGTAATGTAAATTAATTCTGTATTTTACATTATAAATCTTGTTGATTTTTGAGGCTCTGTGTGACTTGGCGCCTGCAGAGGACACTAATGGGCAAGCTATAAATATACTCCTCAGTACCCTTGTGTATGAAAGACTTACACATCCAGTCACATGGGATAATTCTAGTCTAGTTGCTCATAGGAACATCCATTTAAACTTTAGTGGTTTTGTTTTAGTGGCAGGTGAGAACGGTGTCACAAGTCACGTGGAAGCATAGGGCAGTCACAAAACAGCCCAGGGAGCCCTAGAGAAGGTAGAAAACTACCTGACCCACGTATGATGCGGCTCAATTCAAAAATGCCTACTGTATGTTCAAGGCCTATTTGCAATAGGTCTGCAAATAGGTATTTATTGATCATCAGCCAAAGAGGGTCTTATACTATCTAGCCAGAGTCCCTTTAAATCTAAAATAAATCTCTCAAATATAATCCATTATACTCTTTTCCCTAGATTCCAGGTACTGTTCTCTTTGGATCGTTTATAACGTATAAATCGATTCCAGAACATATACATTTTCAAGGACTACTATTTATAGTGAATCAAAGTGATTGAACGAATTCTTCCTACAGTACACAAGAGTCACAATTCATTTGTTGGTCACATCTACTGGATTAGCAAAAAATAAACTGTACCTGTGTCAAGGTCAGTGGGGTCCAAGGGATTAAACGGAAGAATCAGTTATTTGCAAGATCTCACAAAGCACTTACCCTTTTCAGCAGGTCCTCTTACACCTCCTTGTGCATTTAGTACACAAACCTAGGGCCTGAATGGCGTAGCAGCAGATTTAAAATAACATTTTACATGACACCGTCAACATCATCTGCCTGGATTTCACGCTCCCTGCAGTTATAGGCCAGAGCTCCTCTGTAGCATTGAATAACAGTTTGTTTATTTAAAATGGGTGTCTCGAGGCACAAGGAGGCCTTTTCTCTCTCCCTGAGCTATCTGCCTTGATTTTGTAAAGTTTGTTGTTGTAAGGAGGTTTACACACAACTGATAAATTTCATGGGCCCCCACCATGTGATTACAAAAAAAAAAAAAAGTGACATTCCTGCGGTGCGGCGCCACAATACGACACGTATGTCGGACAGCCTCGCTGGAACTAATTAAAACAATTTCTAACAACCTTATCGAAAAACAAGTCCGACTGCACACAATGGCCCCCATTCATTTAGCCTGGATCACCACTGTGGATCACAGGAATTGCTTTGCTGGAGGCTTTATATGTGCCTAAAATAATCAAGTTAATTCTTTCCCTGGGAAATCTCCCCATCAACTTGTTTGTGTAACCATAACAAACTGTTTTCCCTCCAAAGTTCACCAGCAGACGATTATCTAAGTGGCGCAGAAAGTCACCATGAAGGCGTTATCGCTGAAATAGCTACAAAGTAAGATAAAGCAAATCAAGTCAAGTGATAGATACCATACTGTATACTGACCATACTGTATGCTTCCCCTAAAATCAAACCTAGATATGGCAATGGTCACAATCGCAAACAATCTAAATGGAGCAATTTTATACTGGCTGTACAAGTCGAAAGCTCAAACTCACACCAAAATACAAATATACATCTTCTGACGCCCACTATGCCGTCTAGTATAATTCTGTGTTTTAAGACCATATCATTTTAGTCGTAATGTTCTTATTGACCACACATTCTAGCTATGTATGAGTGTGTACATTAAGCATTGTTTACTTTGACACTGTAAGGTTATACATTAATACAGTCATTACCTTGAGAGGGATTCTGGTCAGTATAATTTTCCTTCAAACATTTTTCTGTTCTCGCAGCTAAAACCACAAAATAAAAATGACAATGGAAATTTTAAGTGATACAATGGGAGGTGTTAATACTGCATTAAGTACAGCAGAATTCTCTTCAGCTAATTTTTGAGTGTTACCTACATCATGTTGCGGCCACTACTTACTTAGCTGTGGGATTCTTTTCAGTTCAGTTAAGTCTGAAGAACCACATTTGAAGAAATGGTTCAGCTCACTGCTGCCCTCTGCTGCCTAAAAAGCACATAAATAAATTAGGATATTATCTAGGAGGTTACTTTAAACCTCCTTAATATCAATCGCAGACGCACAATTATTTTGCTTGGAATGAATGATGGTCATTACTAGAGTAAAGAAAATGTGAATTCAAATCTTGAAAAAGGAAATAAGAAGAAATCACACAACTGCAACTGTCAGTTAAAAAAATAAGCCCCGTCACAAGTGAGCAGTCAGTACCCAGTAATACTAACACCACCTCTGGACACTACATTTCCACTTGTCTCCTGAGATGAAGATCAAAGTGTTACTTACGACTACTTCCTCTAGCTCTTTCCTGGCCCTGATGAATACATCTGCAGATCTTTCCCGTTTAGAACTCAGGGAGTGCAGACTAGGCAAAGCAAGAGAGAACAGTCAAATGAGGGTTGGGATTACAATCCTGGTTCATTGACAATACATCGACCACAACATTAATTAACACACAGACCACTCCTGAATTACTACCAATTTGTAGCAAAAGAGATAGCAGTTGCAAGAATGCAGAGATGGCCCATATAGTTTACAATATCTGGATAAAAATATGATATACATGTTCAGAGTTTACCTTGAGTAAACTACCTTAAGTTAACTGGCACTTTATTTAAAAAAAAGTTGCCATAGCTGTTCCGGTTCCAGTTAAAGATACTGTAGCATAACATAAAATCCAAGCGTATATGTAAAGTATAAAATAGAAAGTTCTGTTAAGTTTTTGGTGAGATGTTAGAAATCTACTGTAAACTGCAGGTCACGTTAAGTGTTACAGCTCTATAACATTTAAAGCTAATGCTTATCTTGATGAATAGGCCAGACACCAAATGTCTGACGTGGCCAAGGAAATGGCTCTTGTGTTAAAGTGCTCTTATACAACTATATTTAGTGCTATGTAAATCACTGATAATTTAGCCAGCGATGAATCTCAGAATGTCATTCTGTGTCTCCTGTCATTAAAGTCTGATCTGTCATTATAACCATCAGGAAAGTGTGGCAATTGAAATATATCTACTAATAAAGAACTGTAACCCTTTACAGACTTACTTCAGCTCTTTGCTTTCAGATTTTTCATTTTGTGATAAAGGGGAAAGAAAAATACATGTGTTACAAGGCCTAAAATAATAACACAGATATCGATACTCACATTTCAATATCATTAGTAGGGATTTCTTGTTCATGATCAAAGATTTTGGCATGGCCTGTGGATTAAGTAGTATAGTTGCAGGTTTATGTTGGCTTTTTGTTCTTGTGCGATAAGCAAGCAAGCATTATAGAGGTTGGCCATAGTATAAAATGGCAGCGCTTTATATACATTTTAGTAATCCATCTTGTATTTTAATGCACACAGTGGTTGACGGATGTACAAAGAGTAAACTACAGTAATTGAGTGTATGGTCTATTTTTACATAATATACTTCTTTTATATACTTATTTTATAAGAATCCTGTAATGACAAACCTGTATAAAGACATGCAGTGCCTGTCATTGGAGAGTAGTTTCACACGGTGCTGTTCAGGTGCTGTTCAGGTGCTGTTTTATTGGAAGGTGAACACTAAGTTTGTGAAGAGAAGAATAATGTATAGTATCAAACCACGAAAGTATTGTCTTCTGAAAAGCTGAAAATACGACCAATTGCTTAAATCATTCTAGTGTCGTTTTTAATCACAAATTTGTTTACTCACAGATTGGGAGCTGTCCATGCGAAGAGCTCTTTTGACACTATTAACAAAATGAAGTGAGTTAACTAAACGTTTGTATGTTTACTATCAACTTCTCCGCTTTATGTTTAATGTTAGGTTAAAAATGCTGTGTGCAACTGCTAACAATAAAGTACAGATATCGGTAACCAGTGCTCAATACGGTACTGTACCGGTACAATGTTACTACTATTACAGAAACCTCGATACATTTATGGCCAGGGAAGATTTTGCTCATCCTTGCAGGTCAAACATGAAACATGAAACAACTCACGGCATTTTTCCAGAAACTGGCGCGTGTGCACTATTTAATATGTCCTTCAAAAACACGACGCACCTAGATATGGTTCCAGACGCATTTTATATTCTCAAATATTTAATTTAGATTTTAGTGCTAATAATATGTTTTACATAAAAAATTATATTTAATCTCAAAACTGAAATAATTATTTAAGAATAGTATCCAGAGTCCAGTCTAAACATAAATGGAACCTTTTGAAGAAATCGTTTCTTCCGTGTCATTTCTTCTGTGCACTAACGTTACCGTACTGTATGTATTTTTGTTTATAGCAACACTAGAGCATCAGTGGGGGTTTGTTTAAAAAGAAAAGGTAAACTTCGTATGTTTGATTTAGATTTTATATCGTGTTTGAATCTTAAAGTGAAAGATAATTGCATAATTTTGCGAGGTTTAGTGAGGTTTTATAACTTGCTCTTGCTTGTTGGCAAGTCAGCCACAATGTGCTAATCGAATTGATCTCTTCTCCCTCAGCAGAATGTCGTTACGAGCATCTCAGACTCTCCATCAGAAGACACAGTCAAATAATGATGAAGAGACATTCTACACGCAGTGTAGAGCTGCATACCTTGCTGTATTCAGGTCTAGTTTGACAAATATCACATCTAAACAGCAGTTATGTCGCGGTAAGTTATATTACACAAGCTGCTGTAGCTATTTTGCAGTGTTAATATAATATTAACACTGCAAAATAGCTTGTGTGTGTGTGTGTATGTGAGAGAGAAATTCGTGTGAGTTAGTTGTCAGTTGCCCACAGATTATAATGAATTGTAATAAGGTTTATAGTGCTGAGCTACATCTGTTTATAACATTTACTAAGGCCTGAGCTGAAGCTGAGTATGTATCTTTGAGTCGTTCCTCAGAAATATGATGCTTTTCCCATTTTTTCCCCCCAGTTCTCCAACAGGCCGGTAGAAACCCATCCCATGTGACTCTCAATCAATACTGGTCTCCTGGAACGTCTAAACTGAACTTTGATGATTTCTGTGATATTCTCAAAAGTGAAAAGCAGACAGAGGAAAGTGAGCTGATGAGAGCATTCAAAAAGATGGACGTGAACGGTGATGGCTACATCTCACACAGCGAATTAGAAAAGGTCCTTACAACCGTAAGTATTCTGAAGCGTTTGTATGGAGTGTATATGGGCACAAAACCACCCCAATATGTCTGGTTTATGTTGTGAGTGTATTTATGCTGTGTCCATGTACAAATCAGTGGCTTCTGCTTGTTTTCCAGCAAGCAGAGGACATTATACTGTACTTTACACAGTAGATAAAGTTACAAACGCATTGATTTAGCACACTGAGGCTGTTGAATTCTCTCAGAAATAATATCTCAAAGTAATAGACCTGCATTTGGATGTCACGTGTTGCATTTTTCAGAAAGGAGAGAAAATGACTGTTGAGGAGGTGGGTGCCATTTTCTCACTAGCCGACACCAACAAAGATGGAAAGCTGGACTATACAGAGGTGAGTTTGTGATTTCTCTGATCTTACTGTACCTGCCTATCCACTTGACCAAGCCTGAGAGACACTACAGGAGACACTACAGAAAAAATAAATATTACCCGCCACAGACAAAATATATTATTGTGTCCTATTCTAATGACATTCCCTAGTTCCCTATTTTGTTTTTCTACCTACCAATAACCACTTTTGTGATGCAGCGTCTCCCGTTAGTATTTTGTTTCATCTCGTTTGCTTATCTCCTTCTAAACACCAGACAATAGATCACTCATTGCCACCATACCACTTCCCTGTCACTGTCAGTTCTGCAGGATGCTGGTGTCCACAGCAGAGCGGTGTCAGGCTGCTGCTCTGGAGAGCCTGCAGGCTGATGCCAAGCTGAGGAGGCAGAACTTTGGCAACCAGTCAGTCAACCCTCCAAAAAGCTCTGCAGCAGCAGCAGCAACGGTGACTCTTTCCCAGCCTCCAGAACCACAGAGAACAGAATCATCAACTTCCCTGAGGAAAGGTACCGGTCCAGGCCTCGCAGGGTGTCTCTGCCTTAAAGGGACGGTAAAGACAGACAGGTGATTGTGATAGGTTTCTGTTTGGACCCAGAACTGGGTGGTGTCCCATGGCTGGTGTCAGCGGCCACAGCTAAACTGATAAACCAATCACGAAGAAGCTATCATTGGAGGTGTCAGACACTGGGCAGACTGTATACACGCCCAGCCAGAGGTTCAAAAGGTTTAAAGTTTTGTCTTTACATTCCCCCTTAAAGGGCAGTGCCTCTAAAACCACAGGGCTAAAAAGAATGTTTTATTGCTGCACAATTTTTGGGGGGGATTCTGAACACTGACCAGACATGAAATCAAAAGCTCAATCATTGCAGTCACCTAGCTTCCCTGTAAATAGGCTTAACCATGTGCCTATTTTATGTACACCTACGCTGTACCTTTTTGTGAACCCCTCAGATTAGTTCTGAGGCGTAAGTAACAGCTCTGTTATTGATGTTGTTTTATTTAATTTTTTAAAAAATTTTCTCTCCCCGGTGACATATCATCTCATTAACACGCAGTCCATACATCATAATCGCTGTGCAAATTAGAGCATTGTGGGACATTGTAGAGGGAAGGGACTATGACGCATTGTGATTTAGGTAATCACATCTGTCATTAAGAGATTTCGTCGGTGAAAAATTCCCTGGCGAGAGCCAAGTGTGTTGTTATAGCTATATTATAACAAGCAGACGTGTCTTCAATCCAGTACCAACGTGGGTAATCGATCAGTGCGATCCCAGTATTGAGGAGAGGCATAGACAACTGGTGGTCCCTGGTGACAGAGCCTACGGCATAATAGCTGTGGGAAGATAGAGTGCGTTGCTTTAAGTGGTCAGTCCTGCGTTCATGTTATCGATTGGGAGGATCCCGGGCGGTGCATGCGCAGGAGTTGATGAGGGATTAGGCGCTGGTCGGCGGGAGGGCCCCCGTCCGGCCGCCGCTGCTAAAACAAATGAGCTCGGAGATAGTTCTGGGGATTATCACATTGTTGTGCCTTTCCCATGTATCGATTTATCCAGTTTTCATTTTAACAGGTTCCAGACATGAGCTCTATGTCCATGCGAGTAAGATTGAAAAAATTTGACTGCAGTTAAAAGTTTTTGTAGCAATATGTGACGGGTGTCGTTTAGGCTCCAAATGAACTTACTTTTACTGTGAATATTACTGCAAGTACTGTCCATACCCTGTTTCTGTTGCATTATATGGACTTATAGCGATAGCTATTGTATAAGTGCACTGTTTGTTTACTCTATTCAATGAGGATTCTGTGATTGAACTCACTCTGAAGCCCTTTTAGGCCACATTTCAATGTATCTCCACATTCACAAAACAGTTCTAGTTTTGTCTTTTAGATTAAAACACTGTCATCCATACAAATTGCATCCAAGGCAAGCCTGTGGGTCTGTTTGTTTCGCAGCTGTGGTCATTTGCCTTAGCCTATCATATTAGTGCACCCTGATTTCCTCGCCTTGGAAACAATCAGGGCTCTCATTATTGAATTGATATTTTATGGCTCCAATTGGTGTTCAGGGGGAGAAGTTGTTCAAGGTAATGAATTTGCAAACGTGTGGACGAGCCGTTCGGAAATTACAATGGTTCTGTTTTTAATTAACAAGGGTTCAACTTGAGATCACTTTTTTCTCTGAATCCTAACTAAGGATGTTCCTAACGACTAATTTCCCTGACGTTTAAGCGGAAGTTTGGTCTAGTCGACTAGTCTAAAAGTAAGAAAACGTTTTTTTTTATTATTTTTTTTTTAATCCAGTGTTGTTAACGGATGCTCGTTTTTTATAAAGCAATATTTGACTAGGAAGACATGTCATTTCGGTGGAAGTTATGTCAATATGTAATTTAAATGTATAAATTAATCATCGACTAATCAAGCACATCCCTAATCCTAACCAGGGATCAGTATTCACTTGAACACGTCAATGAACTTCTTAGATAAGTTTAGTTTCCATGTCAGCCCTTTTGTGCCTCTCAGCTCTGTTTTGATTATACATCTGATGTTTTTGTGAAAGATATTATTGTTCTGGTGTTTATATTACAGTGTTCTTCTGGTTTCACCCTTTTATTACCGTACAATCTTCCAAGTTTACTGGTTTATTTTAATCATGTGAGCCTCTTTTGTATTCGTATTTTGAGCTGTGTGTGTGTGTGTGTGTGTGTGTGTGTGTGTGTGTGTGTGTGTGTGTGTGTGTGTGTGTGTCAGACAGCAGATTGTCCTCCCGTTCTTCTATAGCTCGCAGCCGGCGGTCTTCCTTGTCCAATGCCATCGTCATGACGGCTAGCAGCAACAAGCCCAGCAGGACACCAGAGCCCCTAGATCTACAGGTAAAAGTGCTTCAGATTAAAGCTACACTCCTAAAATTCCCACAACCCCAAATGTCCTCTCCTCATTGTTTATGTTTGGAAACACCACTGTGCACAAATGTGTGTGTGGTTGTAAAGGGAGGGGTAGTGAAGATGTGAGTCTATGAGTGCTAGAGTAGGGGGAGGAGCAGAGATGAGTGCCAGCCACGCAGCACTGCGCTAAGTGGCTGTCACGGTAATGCTGGTTTCAACCATAAGGCTAGTTCCAGACACAAAATGAGGTAGTGTACCTTTAAGCTTGCATTGTAGTGCAAACTGTTCTCATAAGTTGTCTGCCAAGAAACAGTGAACATAATAGAGCCCCAGTGAAAACTACAGATGTATTGTTTTAAAAAAATCTTGTTTACCATACCAGTTGCAACAGTGCTGTGCATCAACGTTTCATAAACCAGGGACCGAGAACATCAACAAGCCCGCCAATGGGCGTGGGTAGCTAGCTATGCATTGCATCGATCCCATTCTCTTTGTTTGCACTATTTGTGGCTTAACCTCGGCTGGTTTTCTTTGCTGCATGAAAAAAGAAAATAAATAAATAAAAATAACTGCGGTGAGATTGGAAAGGGCCAGGCGTCACTGAGGTAAATGAATGTGTGCCCAGAGATTACTTCTGAGGGAGGTTCCTCTCACTGTATTGGCCTCTATATTGCCGGGGCTTGGGCTGATAATTGGGGGGGGGGTAAGTTGTCTTTTGGGGTCACTGTGTGTGTGTCTTTGTGTGTGCGTTTGTGTGTGTGCAAGCGCACATGCCTTCCCCCACTTCTCCACAAGATGGGATGGGAAAAATCATGCTGCTAGGTGTGTAGGTGTCTTTCGCTGCTCAGTGATTGGTTTTCTGGACCCAATTAGGTAGAGGTTTTAAAGCTCTACTCCTTAATTGTTAATGTTTATAGTGGCAAAATCAGTCTACTGCCCTGACTCACTGTTTATGTTTGAAATGTATAAAACACAACTGTGCACTAAAGTGCATGTGGCTGTAGGGGGAGGGGTGATGAACGATTTGAGCATATAAGCAGTTTAGGGGTAGGGGGAGGAGTAAAGAGTTTTGAACCAAAACAATGTTTTTATAACGCTGGTTTCAACCACAAGGACAATGATGGACACAAATTGAGGAGTGTTCCTTTAAGGGTGAATGTGTGTATACAGTATGTGTTTGGTTGGGTTTGGTGGGGACTCTGGGAGCCGTATATCAGATCTGCAGCCAGAATGGGTGACAGCGGTCTGTATTAATTTGGCTGCTCACACCCCCCCACCCCCCCTCTCTATATGTGGAGGCATTATTTCTTAGGCCTTTAAGAAGTAGACAGATGCCCGCGGCAATATCCCACATTTAATGTTTTCTGGACAAATCATTAAAGTGTTAGGCTTTGATCTTTTTATGCTCCTCACAGCCCAAGATAAATACTTTGAGGAAATGGCTTTTCTGTGAAGGAGTGACACGCGTCCTCTTTATGGTGCTTTGTTTCTTTGTTTTAACTTGGTGATTTATTTGTCCACTAAAAGGATATATAGCCTATACCAATCTCGCGTAGCCCTCTGTGTCCTCTTACTGTGTGTTCGCATCAACTGTGTTTTCATTTAATGTGTCTCCAGCGAGCTGCATGAAAACTTCCCTGTTTTCCTGTTCCAATTTCACATTATGACCCTGTTTTGGCCATGTTGGTAGACAAAGGAACAACAGGATTTCAAAATGAGAGAAATATTAGGATTCATAAATATCGTGAAAGTAGCCTCTTGATATTTTCAAATGACCGCAGGCCTGAGATGGAAAAACGTGTATTTATCAAAGAAAAAATGGCCTCATTTTCCATATCAGATCACTAGGGTGATTTATTTAAGCCTGGTAATGAAATTATATGGATATCTGCTGCCCTCTTGTGGATGTTGTGTGGAGCAAGGTTAATTCAGTTTGAGTGACTTGCTACTATATTGTATTGCTTGATGCTCTATTTGTCAAAATAAATAACCCTTTCCCCTATTTTTCTGTTCTTTAATGCAGGATGCAAATGCTAAAGAATGCTACTGTATGTTTATCCCGGACTGTGAATGGTTAGGAACCCCTGGTTCACAGAAGTATTTAGCTTTCCATTTATAAGAATGTTGACTGAAAGGCAGTCATTGTTTTCTGTTCCAGGAGTGGCGCCACAGCTTTATGAAGGGCTGTTTCTTCTTGGAAGATGATGGGAATATAAACTCTCTCTACTACCGACTCCATCTGCCCCAAGCAAGCAAACTCTACCTCAACATACAACCCCTCAACCTCAGCCATACACAAGGTGACTTCGATATATCCTGTACAGGTCTCACCATCAGTATTAGGTCTACTGCACCGGTGTTAATCCTTTATGTCACCATGGAGCAGTAGTCTAGGGGGCTAAATAATGTTAAAAGTCAGATAAACCTTAACATTTAACTGACTTTTAAGGGGGTTAAACTGCAAAACGACGTATACCTAATGTCAGTGATTGTAATTCATTATGTTAGAATTTGCCATATTTCCCCGATGAAAACTAGGAAACATTATGAAATCTACAGTTACAGCATTGGCCACTCGGGGTCACTACAGCAGATAGTTTTAGAAATTCATCTTTGTGCTCCCTAGCAGAATCCACAAAGAAAATCCTAAAATACACGTAAATAATTTCTTGGCTGTAAATAATTAAGGACTGCCTATGCCGTTATCGCGAAATATTGGCGCCTTGTATACATCTCCAAACTATACAAAAGACAAATCTGAAAACTAGTATTGTGAAGTGAAAGGTTAATTTACTGATTTGTGTTTATGTGCGTTGTGTTTTTCAGACAATACCTCCCCATGGATGACAGTGGACACAACTCTTTTTGTGGTGGCAGGAGGTGACACCAAACAAGACTCCTTCTTGGTGTGTTTCACAGAGTCAAGAGACAAGGAGGTATGTACACATCACAGTACACTGTAGAGGCGTGTACCATGTAGTGTTATCGACCACATGCATTCGCGGCAACAAACCAGGAAGAGAATTACAGGGGAAACACTCACTAAACAACATTATGGTGTGTTTTTTTCTATTCTTTATTTGTATTATTTTATTATCTATGGAGCAGAGATGGCCATAGTTGAGAGATAGGAAAATGAGGTCCAGGTAAAATCCAGAATTCCCCATTACCAGCCGTAATTCTCCCTGTGCTTCCGCAGAAGTGTGTGTGGAAGGGAGAGCTGGGCGCTGGGAACTACTACCTCCTTCCTTTCACTAGCGGCTGCAGGCTGAGGAAGAGGAACAGCAGGAGTGTTTCTCACAAACCGGTTCAGCTGGTTTACCGGACCGATACCGGTGAACTGGACCTCACCAGAGAGTTCAGGTGTGTTTTTGTGTTTTGTGTGTGTGTGTGTGTGTGTGCATACGGTTGGATTGATAGGGGGGATGGTAGTTAGCAGTTTTGATATCCTCCCATTGGCAGTAAAGACAGTAACCCTTACAAGGCTGTGTGTCTATCACAGGGAGGCGCTGTCAGATATCTTCGAGGTGATAGACCTGGATGGGAATGGCTTGCTCAGTCTGGAGGAGTACAACTTCTTTGAATTAAGGACCAGTGGAGAGAGGTGTGACCAGGAGGCCTGGGCAATCTGTAAAGGTGCCCTGGATAACAATTTACAGTATATGTAATATGTAATAATAATATATAATTCATATATAGCTAAGGCCGGAAGTCTGTACTGTACACATACTGTTCCTGTAAATCCTGTGTCTAATTTAATGAGAAATGCCTTACCCACTATGTTTTCATCTGTCCAGGATTTGCTATAAATAGAACCAACAAAGTACTAAAACAAATCTGTTTATTATTTTTATTCTGTGTAACTAATATTATTATAATAAAAATATTTATAATAAAAATATTTTTTAATATATTCTAGATTTGTATTCCCCAAAGTGGATGGGGGCATCTTCACTTCACTATTTCAGAAATGAATAATTTTTATAATTAGATTTAATTTTTTAATTTTTTTGTTGGTTGATTGCTTAATTTTTCCCACATGAGACACTTTTATTTCTATTGTTATTTTACTTATTTCTAATGTTATCTTGTATCTTATTTTTTCTCTGCTGTTCCTCTGCTGTGGCCTGGTCTACCTTCACCACAGAGAACTTTGACACCAGGAAGAACCAGCTGACGCGGCAGGGCTTCATGGAGCTTAACCTGATGGAGGCCACGGAGAAGGACGGAGACCCTGCAGACCTGTGGGTCACCCTGGAGGCCATGGGCTACAACCACAGCCTGGAGCTTGTCGAGGTGGGTACAACATGCATACACACATACCAGCTGTTTGTCCTTACAAATTATAATCCTTCTTTCTCCACAGGCTTGTCCCTTTCAGATAGACGTGCACTGTGAGGCCACTCAGCCATCCCTCCAGGCCGTCGGTCTGGATTCGGGCTCCCGGCTGCTGAACCAGGCCCTGCAGAAGTCCATCGTGGGCAAGTCAGAGGCTAGAGTACTGCGGGGACAGGACAACATCCTCGTCTACACCTACCGAGGAGAGCACAGGATCTCCTCCCTTATAGCAAACAAGGTGGACTGCAAACAGCAAAGTGAATGTTAGAATCTTAGTGCACTATTTTCAGAAGCGCAGACGATCTTCCTTGTATTGTTTTCTTTTTGTCAGCCAAAATAAAATCAAATAATTGTAAAAAATAAATAAAAATGGGGCACTTCCATGAGGCCCGTGTGAGGCTTGTACTTGTCTGCCTCAGTGCAACAGCTCTTAGTTTCCCTTTTCAAGAGACCTTAGCATGTGTAATTGATATGCAGCCTTCGTATTCATTCTCATAGCAACAGGAGCTCATTTTTAAAGAATGACCTGAAGACGTTTAAAACCCACTGGCTTGGGGAGGGTGCTTTTACTAGCAGAAAATGGTTTTATTTCGGTTGGTTTTATTTTATTTTGTCATTATGTCTGCCCATTACCTTATCATGTACAACAAAGGTTTATTTAGGGCTCTTTTATTCATATTCAAGCTAAAGCTGTTGTTTCAATGGCTGACTGCTAAATGTTCCCCATTGTGTTGCAGAACAACCACAAAGTGACGGTCCAAGTAAGCAACGACCAGAGCAAGAACTGCTGCAGCAGTCGTGGCATGAGTGTGTTCGCTGTGGAGGTTCCAGCCAAGTCCAAGATGGTGAGAAAATACTCTTTGCTGCGGTCATAAATATGCATTTAAAAAAGTATCAGTGGGAACAAGCCTTCATCATAAGTCCTTCATCATAAGTCATTGGTCCATTTTGAGTTTTTATACTTTAATAAGTCATTTTCAATTAAAAAAAATCCCCCTGAGCCTACCATTGTCTTCCAAAAACATCAAATACCTGCACTTAAAGTTGAATTGGTACCAGTAGTATATATCTCAAACTAAAGTAGCAAGGATATCACAAATGTGAGCAGAAATTGTTATTACACTGTACATTAAAATAGGAAATGCCAACGCAAAGATGGGCGACACATTTTGACACTTGTAACTGTTTTGCCCGGCAGGTGTGCCAGCATATCCTACCACTCAATGACGGGCAGGACTGGACCTACTGCTGTGTGGAGAGCATCCTAACAAACCAATAAACCTATTATAAGCCAAATATCACCCTATGTTTCTAAGTCCACTATAGTACACATATCCTTCTAGTAGGTAGGGAAAA
>JAOEHI010000019.1:2845028-2859703 GCA_025447815.1 Percopsis transmontana | reverse complement strand
GTGATTGTTGACAAATGTACTAATTGTAAGTCGCTTTGGATAAAAGCGTCTGCTAAATGCTGTAAATGTAAATGTAATAATTGCAATACATTTCACATTTTTAAGTTTTAAATAATAAAGTTTTTTTAAATGCTACCTCAAGTGCTAGTTACGGTATTTCCTTATTATATATTTTTATTATTATTATTATATTTCTTTTATAAGATGCATTTACATGCATAAGTATGTGATAGTGCCTGACCTCTCCTCACACCTCTATCTGAACAACTGTTAAGTTGCCTCTAATCAGGTAGGAGTTACATTTTTCTGACCTGGAATATCTCACTGTGAGGATTTTATCAAGAATTCAGGTCCGAATACACTGTTATCTTACATTTATACATGTCATATGAAAACATGAAAATAGAATAGGACCTTTTTAAAAGATTGATTGTTCAGTCTAGTCTGATAAGATTTGTATATTATAAACACATTAAATTGCCTTTTATGCATGATTGTTGTCCAAATAAAACATTTAGATAAAGTTTAGCTTCAGTTCTGTTAGCTTATGAGTGAACATAGTCACTATTCTGGCCCACAGTATAGTCCATATTATAAATGTAGCTGGGGGCCGGCCATGGGTACAGGGATGTGGCCTATTGGGCTGGCAGGGAAACGCATTCCCCTGCATTGCACTCAGGACTTTATTTGCCCTTGGCCTTTCCAGTTGAGTGCAATCTTGACCTCCTATTTATATCTCCCAGCCCATTATATTGCCCTTTGACTTTCTCTGCTGAAACAGTAGAGCTGCTTCACTAAAGGTCACATGACAAGTGAGATTTATTTATTCTCTGGAGCCCCTGTCTGCCTATAGCTGTGTTTGCTAGCTATAGCTAAGAAAGGTTGAGTCCCCTGATTTGAGTAGCTGTTATGTAAAATGTTATTTATGTTTTATTTGGTAACACTTTAAAATTACTTAATTTTTATGACAGTCATTTTCAGAAATTATAATGACTTAATATGTAGTTAAAGAGAGAAGAATTCTATCGTTTTAATTAAAATATATAGTAATTTTTAGAAATTACTGTGTTTGATGTCATTTTCAAGTGTTACCCTTTTTTCTGCATTTGCAACTATTAACAGCAACAACAATTTTGAAACTGAAACTTTAAACTTTTACTGAGATCATTATAGTACTAAAATATTGTGTGCCGGTCTTGTGACAGGTAGGTAAGGTAAATATCACGACGGTAAACCTTACTCCGCGTATGGTGGTACTCAAATAATATGTGTTGCAATATGCAAACAGCAGTCTCCTGGACTGGGCTATTTCACAACAGCAACTCTGTGTTATGTTAAAGTTTGACCTCTCAGTTTAATAGCACCGAAACTGCTCTTCTTAAAGTTCTAAAGGATATTCGTCTTGGTACTGCAAAGTTTCAATACTGGTGTTACTGGATCTTAGTGCTGCATTCGACACTGTTGGCCACTCTACTTTTAGACAGATTGGAAAATTGGGTTGGCTTTACAGCACAGTCTTAAGTTGGTTCAAGTCATATTTACAACACAGGAAGTACTTTTATTGGCAACTATGTATCTGCGCTAACTAATGGAACGTGTGGAGTCCCCAAAAGTTCAATCCTGGGGCCGTCTCTATTCAACCTCTACATGCTCCCACTAGGCCAAATTATGCAATATAACAATATTGCTTACCATAGTTATGCGGAAGATACGCAAATCTATATAGCGCTATAAACAAATGATTATCTTCCTATAGACCTGATGTGCCAGTGCATTGAGCAAATAAATGACTGGATGTGCCAGATTTTCCTTCAGTTAAATAAGGACAAAACTGAGATAATCTTTGGGGCTAAAGAAGAAAGGCTAAAAGTTAGTTCACACCTTGACCCACCTGGCCAAAAACCAAGCCAGAAATCTTGGGGGTTATCATGGATTCAGATTTAAATTTCATTAGCCACATTAAGTCTTGCTATGTTTTTAGTGTGATAGTAAGCTGATTTTATTACTGACTTGGTCCAAACAAGACGTATAAAAACTTCAGGTTCACGCCTTTATCACTAGTAGGTTAGACTATTGTAATGGTCTTTTCTCAGGTCTCCCAAAAAAAGACCTTAGGCAACTACAGCTTGTTCAGAATGCTGCTGCTAGAGTTCTGACAAAGACTAAATCACTAAATGGTTTAAAGCCAAATGACATGGCTGAAATGCTCTCACAATATGAACCCTCTATACCCCTTAGGTCCGAGGTCACTAATAGGCGGACCGCGGTCCAGGTCAGGACCCAGATGCCGTCTTGTCCTATTATTTTTAAATCCTTTTTTATTGTATACCATGTTCTTTATGTGAAGAATGTTGAGTCTGCTGTTTGAAATGTGCTATATAAATAAAGTGCCTTGCCTTGCCAAATAGTATAATGCACATATTGCAAAACCTCTATTGTGTATTCATAACAATAACTTTGAATAACTGAAATTCCATTAGGATACACCGGTATGGCTTTAACTGGGCTATAACCAATAAAATGTTGTCACCAGAACACCAGTACAGCTTGTAGACCAGTACAGCTAGTACATCTTTCTAGATGGTGTTCAAAACCAGTTCAACATCCACTAAGTCACTGATCCCCTTCCTTATCCTTTAGGTTATAGGTTATCACTACCCCTGGACCCATCCTTAATAGAGGGGGTAACAGTAACACATTGTGGAGGTGCACAATATTGAACAATGTGAAGCTAGTTATTTATTATTTCATTATTCATACAACACAGGCTACTAACCCCATACCTGCCATAACACTCTCCCACTAAGCATAGTAGGAATCGGTTTACAGCATATGAAATTATAATTTACACTCAAAAATCTGAAATAGAGGTATAGAACATTGTCAATACGCATGGTGATGAGAACTCAGTACACCCCTACTTCTCCTTTAAACAGACAGGGGGCGGATCTAGGAGAGGGGGCGTTGTCCAGTGTGTACGTGAGGCTCCGTCTGTACTGAATTTGCCTCCGCCGCACTGAACCAGGCTGGGAATCACACGGGCGGCCTGCCACACATTGGGGAAAATGGTGAAAATAACAGTGGTGAAAACCAAGCCGTACGCGGACCAGAAGCCGGGCACCAGTGGTCTGAGGAAGAGGGTGACGGTGTTTCAGCAGAACCAGCACTATGCGGAAAACTTCATCCAGAGCATTATCTCTGTGGTCGAGCCCTCCGAGCGCCAGGCTGCCACCCTGGTGGTGGGGGGAGATGGCAGGTTCTTCATGAAAGAGGCCATTCAGCTGATCGTCCAGATCGCTGCTGCCAACGGGGTCAGTCGGTATGAATGGTAAACCGTTGTGGTCCTGTCCTGGGCTGTGTAGCAAAGAATGAAAACAGCCAGTGTCCACCCGGTTAGCATGTCGGCTAGCAGGCTGTCAACACAACTTTCTGCCACAGCTCAAATAAACATATGTTCACACTGCCGTGCACCTACAAGTTTTGGGCGATGCATTTTGTGCTAATGACATTTAACTAAAGTAAGAGATGCACTGGCGTGCAAGCAGATTTTACCTTCACATGTTTGTGTGTGTTCCTTGTGCACCCACCGCATTTAAGAGGGTGATGGAGATTGTGTGCATTGCTATTACCAGTTACATTATTATACTGTTTTATAGTTTTCACTGTTTTATTAGTCTGTACTTTCTTATAGTAGTATACACGCTTTCCATGACACCAGAGAGCAGCAGAGCCTTATGAATGTGAATGTGATAGCTGTCAGTGGCGTGCACAGACTGTCCTCTATGCCAAATGAGCACACATTGATCTTTTAGTAAAGTGCACAGGAGTCACTTGGATGCTCATCGGCACCTTTGACATTTCACCAAACGGGGCTTACAGTAAAAAACCTCTTTTGGTTTTTTGAAAGCTTGATATTTAGTCTGAATCTTTTACACATTTGTTAACAACATCAATAGTTTCACCACTTAAAATACCACTAGTTTGTAATAGGAAACACTGCAACATTGTTTGGTAATGGACTCTAGGTTGATGCCGCTGTGCAGCCATCAGACGCGGGGAGGGGGGGAGGGGGCGTAACGTTTTAACCTATTAGTCTATGGTTTTAACGTGCCGCCAGTCACGTTGTCCTGCATATGGTCACTCAGGCCATTGCAAAGAAGGTATAGCATACTGCTCAAATACAGTGGACGGTTATACGCTGGAATAGCCGTTTTCCCGTTTTGATTATTGTGCATACATAGCGATTGCGACACCCACATTGTTTGAGGTCAGGAAATATTGCGTTAAAAGCCTGATGGTGCTGGTTATCTGCTGCACGCTGTAAACACAGATAGATAGGCCTACTGTAGACTGTACGATTCTCTGGAATCACCATTACTGTCAAATTCATTGTTTTGCAAGACACATTTACCTTATGTTACCAACCACAAGTAATTATTAATTAAGTAATATTCCATTAAAGTACGTTATTGACAGAATATGCGAACTTGTATATAAATAACTGTCATCTTAATATCATAGCTTTTTATCTGTCTGAATCTATTATTAGTAATATTTTCAATCCATCTTTAGGTTTACAGTTCATTACCGTGATCTAATACAGCAACAAACTGTTTTGTTCACTGTTTGATTGTGTATAGTATTCATGCAGTATAATATACAGTATAATATATATTTCTGTGTGTACTTACCTTCAGATCAGCCACCTAGTCATTGGCCAAAATGGCATCATGTCTACCCCAGCGGTCTCCTGCGTGATCCGCAAGATCAATGCAGTAGGGGGCATCATTCTCACAGCCAGCCACAACCCAGGAGGCCCCAATGGAGACTTTGGCATCAAGTACAACATCTCCAGTGGAGGTGAGTTGTGTAGTTAAATGATCTCATGCAGATTTCATAACAGAATAAAGTATACATGTTCCTCTGTTTAGTGATGTTGTTGTTCTAAACTCTAAGACCCCGTTGAGAGTTGTGTCTCGCTCAGAAGGTTCCCAATACATCCTGTTTCTGTTGAGGCAACAGTCCCATGTTGAAAAATGCATTAAGATAGGTCCATGGTGTGTGATGTGGTGGCAGTAGCTGCATGTAAATGGTCCCACCAACTGCACCTCTGTCTCCAGGACCGGCCCCAGAGGGCATCACAAACAAAATCTTTGAGATCAGCAAAAGCCTGCAAGAGTACCACATCTGCCCAGAGCTCAAAGTGGACATCTCCAAGATCGGCAAGCAGACCTTTGAGGTGGACACCTTCAAGCCCTTCACAGGTACAGTGGTATTAAAAGCAGAATTTGTATTATACTGATATCATCTGTATTATGCTGATATTACTGATATTATCAGTATAGTATGTGCTTGTCGTCCTTGTATCGGGTGTATCGGGGGCAGGATAGTCTAGTGGTCTAGGTGTTGGACTCCCAGCCGGAAGGTCGTAGGTTCGAGCCCCAGAGTTACCTGACCTACCTGTTAGCATCCTTGAGCAAGATGCCTAACCCCTATCTGCTCCGTGTAATAGCACCATGTAATTGTAAGTCGCTCCAAAGCGACTTACAATTACATGGTGCTCTGCTAAATTACTAAATTGTAAATTGTTTAAAATCTATAATAAAATCTGTAATCGATAAGCTATAATGAGATATAATATCCAGTCTTGCTGCTTCCCTGTCTTAGTGGAGATCGTGGATTCTGTGGAGGCCTACGCAGAGATGCTAAGAGACATCTTTGACTTTGCTGCTCTGAAGGAACTGCTCTCTGGGACTAAACACATTAACGTCCGTCTGGACGCTATGCACGGAGGTACACAAATAACAGCACAACTTCAACTGCCATTGGGTTCCATTGTTAAGTATACATACTTCTAACGCACCTACAACACTGGTGGAGACATGAGTCTTAATACAACAGAAGGTTGAATTGGTTTATTAAATACAGCGACAAAGACTATATCATACTCAAACATAACAGCGAGTGGACTTCTATTAAGGTAAGAAAAATGTACTGTGTAGTGTTCAATATCACTTTAAGGACAAATCAACCATTCTGCTCAGATTCCAACATTAGACAGCACACTAAAAATGCATTGCTGTCTATAGTGTTCATTAAGCGCATGTTTTAACCTTGGCTTTTCCCTCCTAGCCTATAAGTGTAATTCCCATTTTTATTATCTTTCCCTCTCATTAGTGGTTGGTCCCTATGTGAGGAAGATAGTCTGTGAAGAGCTGGGTTCTCCTGCCAACTCAGCTGTCAACTGTGTTCCCCAGGAGGACTTTGGGGGTCACCACCCTGACCCTAACCTGACCTACGCTGCTGACCTGGTGAACTCAATGAAGGGGGGAGCGTATGATTTTGGGGCAGCCTTCGATGGTGATGGCGTAAGTTAGCTTTTACAGTTTAAAATTGTAAACAGCATCTAAACTCCCAAAACATTATAGTTGATGATTCAGGAAATTCGTAACAAAATAATGACGTTGTTAAACTGTTAAAGCAGGAGTCGATTTTCCAGAAATTTGATTCACTTAGGGGCTTTCATTTTTTTCATTTTTTTCATTTTCATCGCAGTTTTAAATAAATTATTCTACACAGAAGACCCTTACCTGAACATGAACATTTAAGATTTACTAGTCTCTCCACTGAGCCACAGTTTAGCCTCCTGGGTCTTTAACATATTCTCTGCTCCTTTGTTTACCTGCTTCTCAGGACCGTAATATGGTGCTGGGTAAACACGGCTTCTTTGTCAACCCCTCCGACTCGGTGGCGGTCATCGCAGCCAATATTACCAGCATCCCTTACTTCCAGAAGACTGGTGTGAGAGGGCTGGCACGCAGTATGCCCACCAGTGGAGCCCTCGACAAGTAAATGCCCATTTCATATCAATCAATGTAGTGCAGTGTTTCTCAAATGAAGGTGTTAGTTCAACCTCCACAGGTATTTGGTGGTATTACAGGTGGTATGTAAACTGGAAATAATACAAATGTAGACGAAGAATATTGGAAACAGTAGGCCAACTGTTAAAATTGTAATTACATAAATTACATACATTTTTTTCTTATTTGGCTTTTCTTACATTTCTGCCTGGGAATTCTATTATATTCTGTTCTTCTTCTTTTCTTTTCTTTGTATTGAAAAATTGTCTAGTTTGATAATAATAATAATAATAATAATAATAATAATAATAATAATAATAATAATAATAAAGCTTTGAAAATTATTGAAAGTGGGTTCAGAAGCCAAACAAGTTTGAGCCAGCCTTTATTCAATGTTAAGATACAGTATAGGCACCATTTCAGAGACAAACACTGAATGAATGATCATTCAAAATGTTCCTGAACATTTTAATATACATATTCCCTGGCTACACAAACACTGGAATCTTAGATAAGCTTTGGTGTGTTTTGTGTGTGTGTGTGTGTGTGTGTGTGTGTGTGTGTGTGTGTGTGTGTGCGCGCGTGTGTGTGTTTCCCAGTGTTGCCAAAGCCTTGCAAATGCAGCTGTATGAGACTCCCACAGGCTGGAAGTTCTTTGGGAATCTGATGGACGCTGGCAAACTGTCTTTGTGTGGAGAGGAGAGCTTCGGCACTGGTGAGTGAATTGTGCTTCAGGATTTCAACCCCATTTAGTCGTTATCATGCTCTGTTTCCTAGGTTTATTTTATGAAGGCTGGAGTTGACACAACCCCTGGTAAAGAAAGGTGCGATCTAGCAGCATAGCAGAGCATGGTGTGGTGAATAAAAAAACTCTTTATTGTTTTAAATGCGTTTATTTTAATCCAGACCAGGCTTTATCATTGTTGTTAAGACCACTACGTTTTTAAGTTGTGAACCCCTGGTGGTTTTGGAATGAAATTTAATGTAGCATTAATTGCTTTCTGAACACTAGAGGGCAGAAGTAGACTACTTGTAAATAAACTCTTTGCAGCTTTATAATCCTCACCACAGCTCTTGGAAATCTTAAATGAGTTTATAACTTTAATTTACAGGCACTAACGTCTTATAAACCATCTTTGTTTTCTCTCACTCTTATTTTAGTCATTTGTACTCATTCTCACTGTGCTGTCTTTCTCTCTTTGTCCCTTTTCTCCGTTCATCAGGCTCTGATCACATCCGTGAGAAAGATGGCCTGTGGGCGGTCCTTGCCTGGCTGTCAATCTTGGCCACCAGAAAGCAGAGCGTTGAAGAAATCATGAAGGACCACTGGCAGAAGTTTGGCAGGAACTTTTTCACCAGGTCAGCACTAAACACGCTTTTTAAATTATGCAACATGCTTAAAAGTACCTCTGTTGTGTTTGTATCATTCAGCACTAAATACTTTTAGGAAATCTCACTGCTGCTATTGTGCTTTATATAATGTAATATAACTAGACTGAATTAGCATGAATTGCACCCTCTAGTGGTAACATGGAGAAACGCATTATGTAAAAGCTCAGGAGTACAGGTATCTTTTTATATTGTTTCTGTAATTTAATATTACATTTATTATTTAGCATTACAGTAAAAGCTAATATATAATAAATAACTACCACTAATTCTTAAAAAATTTAGAGAAGTTTACTGTGAGACGTTTTTTAAACCTATAATTTACTCCTATATAAAATATATTTATATGTATTTAAAATGGTCATTCTTCACTAGATACGATTATGAGGAGGTTGACTCAGACTCTGCCAACAAGATGATCAAAGATCTGGAGATGGCCATGTTTGACCCCTCCTTTGTGGGAAAGAAACTCTCCTCAGGGGACAAGACATACGAGGTGGCCATCTCTGATAACTTTGCCTACACTGACCCTGTGGATGGAAGTGTGTCCAAAAACCAGGTGAGAGCATCAGTGGAAATATCCACCGAACTTTCACTATAGCACTCCCATAGTTTTGAAGATGGAAGGAAATAAAAATGTACTTTTTTTTTACATTGTTCGTGTTCATTTCCCCAGGGAAATTGTGAACCCAAAAAAATCTTTTTACTTATTTGAATTCAAAATCTTCATCAATCAATCATATTAACGTTCTGTAAAACATTTAGTTCCCTCTCTTCGATCATATAAACTGTGCAAAGTGCAAAAACTGTGTATCAGCGTTTATAAACAGATTTTTCTCTCTCTCTCTCTCTCTCTCTCTCTCTCTCTCTCTCTCTCAGGGTCTGAGGATCATATTCTCTGATGGTTCTAGGATTATTTTCCGTCTCAGCGGTACAGGCAGTGCTGGGGCAACCATCCGGCTCTACATAGACAGCTATGAGAAGGACCCCCAGAAAATTTACCAGGACCCACAGGTCAGTGGCCAAATTGAGCCAGTTTTGGCGCTTTTCCACTGCATAGTACCGGCTTGACTTGACTCGACTCGATTCGCCTTTTTTGGTTTTCTATTGGACAAAAGTAGTACCTGGTACTTTTTTTTGGCATCACCTCTGTCGAGGTTCCAAGCAAGCTGAGGCGATACCAAAAGGTGTGTGAAAAAACGGCAGATTACTAATTGGTCAGAGAGAATCATCACTGCGTCATTGCACGACAAAGGACATTCTGCAAGCTACTATAGCGGCCACAATTATTTTTTATTCAACCTGCAAAACCACACCGTAGTCAATCGAGGAGGGGCATACATTCCTCTGTTTGCAGACGAAAGGGTCCAGCAAAAGATGAATGAGGAAATACGCGTAACGAGAAGGACATTCCAACAGTGTAGGGAAAAGTTTAAAATACAACCAAAAAGGACCACAATGTCAAGAGTGGTTCAAACAACAGCTTTACTATGACGCTCAGCTACATTGACGAAGTATTATCTGCAGTGGAAAACAAAGTACCTAGTACCAAAAAACGAGTTGAGTTGAGCTGAGTCGAGCCGGTACTATGCAGTGGAAAAGCACCATTAGAATTAATGGGAGAAAGACTTGGAGAGACTGGTTGTCAGATAGAGAAAAATGAATGTTTGTGAAAGCAGCACTGGGACCCTGATTTATGGCTAGAACTGTCAAATAGTGAAAAAATGAATCTGGGAGAAAAATGCAGATGAATGAAGCACATTACTTTAGAGGCAATAACTAAATCTCTAGAGCAGGTTAAAGGTCAAGAGTCTAATTCAGATGTTGACTTTCTCTGAACTGGACTGAAACATTGTTTTCCTTGCAGCCTGGTTAGCAAGTAGAGAACACACAATGCTGGGTAATAAAATAGATATTTTAAAACTACTGTAATATTTCAAAGATAAGCAGATAAGTGTAGCATGTGGTGGTGTCCAAACAAATTTGTATTCACACGAGCTGCACCCTAATTTCACCACGAAATTACCCAAGTGTGCCCGTTGCATGTTCTTGACTTAAGTATAATATTGTTAAATGATCATTACGGTGGTGTTGTGTGTGAAATTCCAACATATGAACAAAACATTATGTAAATAGCTGCTACAATTTAATCCTAATTCAGATAAGGGTCTTGAGTTGTAGCCAAACGGCCATTAGATCTGGCGGCTGCCTATGAAAGGCATAGTGAGGAAAAATTATTTCTGCCCTGGCCCTGTCCAAGTTCTGTTCAGCTGTCAAACCAAATGGGCCTCAGAAGGCTTCCACTCTGTAAACTTTTGGCCCGTCGGCTTGTTTTGGTTGCAACGCTCCAAATAGGACTTCCAGAACTGGGAGAAGACAGAGATGTTTGGCCAGAGCTTGACTTATGACTGGTCATAAGAACCAGCATGCAGAAAGGGGGCGGAAAAAAACAAGCCTTGGGGAAAAATAAGATTAAGAGCCCCAACCTGACACTTCATAAAGACATTTTGACTGATGTAGATAGGGAAAGGATGTATTGTGGCAAAAAATGAAAGGGGGGAAAAATCTCATTAAGCTGTGCTTAGTCCTCTATCCTCTCCGGTGCTCACAAAGCTTCCATGAGTTAGACAAGCAGGAAAAGTATTGCTTCAGCATTGAACTTGATCGATGAATAGTTCTGAGGCGGGTCATCTGGCTGACTTTAGCTAGGTTTGATTTGTAGACGTGATAGATTTGCTTTTTTGACATGGGCAGTTCCGAAATGGATGCTGAAAATGTTCTTTTCATATTCCTATCAGAAGCACCTGTTTTTGTAAAATCATGGTTATTACACATATAGCATTGGTGTTGTCTATTTCCATCATTTTGTATTATTGCAAGGGGGCATGCTGTTTAGTTTAACCTGGACCTAATTTTCAAGGATCTGGGGATACATTTACAGCCCTATTTTCCATTATAGTCTCAAAAGATTATGGTCACAAAAGGAGCTCCAGGTCAAAATTGTCACCAATTCCCTTTTTAAATTGCATACATTTTTTGTGTAGTATTAGTTAATTTTATTAGTTAATTGTTTGTGTATTTGCTCTGTGTGCAGGTGATGTTAGCGCCCCTAGTGGACATTGCCCTGAAGGTCTCTCAACTCCACGAGAGGACGGGACGCACCGGCCCCACCGTCATCACATGATCCCGCTGCTGTGCCCTCACCACCCACCCCTGGCAACGGGATACCTCTGTCCTTTTCCTGGGTTAGAAGTTGCCCTCGATTGCTGGCTTGGTTTCAGCCTCCCAGGATTCCCTTAGACACTGGAGCTGGATGACTGAACAGTTGACTTTGTGACAATATATGGAGAATGCTGTTTCCGGGTTCTAGCGATTTGAATCAAGTGCTCTTCAAGTATTATCTGAATGTTATCTTGTCCTGGTCTGTTTTTAATGCTGTTCAGTGGCGATATTGATTCAGTGACTAGAGGCAACTTCAGCCCGGTTCTCTGTCCCCCCACATGTATTTACCTCGTGCCTTCCCCTATGTGCCCCTCAAAACCAAGAGCCTCAAAACCGTTACCATAATGCCACACCCAAAGGCTTGAGAACTAACATCAATAAAACAACCATTAGAACAACTGTTTTGGTCTTGTATTAAAATAGTTGTATGTTATGTTATGTAGAAACGAACCACTAAAGTCATACACCTTTCCTGTACAGAAGTGTTTTGAGTGTTAAAGCCAACCGTAACTGACTTAGCAGACTTTTGTTTGGAAAGCGTAACACTCACAAGAGAAACGAGTGCACAGGACAATGGGTTTAGATAAACACAGAGATCCAGGCACCCTGAAACAAACGGGCCAGCTTTCAGAAGACCGAGTGCTTCTAAAAAGGTAATGCCTCTCAAAAGACATTCCTGAGGCCAGCAGTGAAGGATAAACTGAGGCGTTCTCTTCCTCCCTTTTTGCAGAAAGTGTGAAAAATATGCCTGCACAGTGAGATAGTCGCTATAATCCTGATAAATATTTAGAGTTATTATGTGTTAGCAGGGCTGTGGCTCCCAAAGGGTCAATCTCCAGCCAAGTAGACAGAGTAGAAAAAGACAGTTTTTGTAAAGAGTTGAAGATGTAATTTTTCAGATAGAGGAGAGTGTATGCAAAATAAAGGAGAACATGTACTTCTATTACTATTTACTAGTAGTGGAGTGACATAATTTTATTTCACACAACTGTCTTCTTTCTATACCTAAATTGACAAAGATTTACTTAATGAAAATCTACTGTTGAAGTCATGTACTGTATGTCAATGCATTTTTTAATGTGGACACAACTGCCTAATTTTACTTACATGTTTTAAGCTATTCTACAAAAAAACTATTCGTTTATTTTCTATTGTTAACAGTAAAATGTAGGTAGGCCTAGTCATAGTCATAGTTGTCCCTTGTCATAGTTTAAATCCAACTGAAAAGTCAGTTCAACCGCAGCTACAAGCATTAATTTGTCACACACATACTACTGACCCTTATGATAAACAACAGTTAATTTATAAATGTTTCCCAAAGTATTTTTTGGTTTTCACTGCTTAGCATGTGGTTTTGGGCCTGCTGCCACCCATCAAAGGTACTGGCTTTGGCAGGTGGGATGTGTAACAGCCTTGAAGAGTTCCTCTCAATCCCCATGTGGGTAGGAAAACTAGGACGGAAACGTTTTCATGTTGCCTGGTTCCTGCATTGTTCCAGTCGTGCGATGCTGACATGGTGCGACGCATAATGTGTTCCCCTTGTTTGGCCAGTAATGGCTTACAGCTTGGATTTGGATTGGCTGTCATTACGTCAGGTAATCACACTGAGGCTTACATTAAGCTGGCCTGGTCCATAGCTATTAGATGTCCAAATGGCTTTCTCTGGGCCTGGCATGGAGCCTCACTTTTTTTTTAGTGTTCTGTGTGTCTTACCCTTACCAGGCACAGAAACAGGGCAACGTGTCTGAGAAAGACATCATTCATAATATCCTGAGGTAAGCTTCCAGCTCTGCAGTGTGTGAAGCAAGTTAACGGCACACTCCTTGATTTTGTTATAGAGTTATAACATCTATTGTTATACAGTATGTTTTATAACATACTATAACTGTGCACACAAGTGCATGTGGACGTATAGAGAGAGGATATGTGCTCTCTGAGTTTCCAACCGAAAACAACAATGATAATGTAATGCTGGTTTCAGCCACAAGAGCAATTCCAGACACAAACTGAAGTGTCTGGATTGCTGCGGTTAGGTACAGTAGGTTATTTCCTGTTTACAACTTCGGTTTTTCAGACGGATATAGCGATGGAATAAACGTGAAAATTATAGCCTAGTTTGTTACTATTTCTTTGGGAAAGAACAGTTGAATATGGTCTGAATATGATTGGGAAAAAAGTGAACTTAACCTTTAATATTTGTTAACATAAATAAATCAAAGCCAAAGCTACAAAATAAGATTTATAATCCCCAATATCAAAAGCAATCACTGGAAAGCTTTCATGATGGTCCATTGGCTATGAAGGAGCCTTGACAAGGCTTTTGACAACTGTAGATGTTGAACATGGAATATGAATGATCACCAATTTCTCCCTCGGCTGGTTTTCCCACGTCTGGACTGAATTCTGCACTAAGATCTGTGGGGCTATAAAGCTGCTTGGAACCAGGAAGAGATGAATAGGACTGATTCTGACCACACAGCTGAACAGAGCCTGGATCGTGTCCACAGGCCACTCCATATCCTCTCTTCCATGTTTCTGTCTGGCTTCCAGTGAACATGCAGCAGACTTTTAAGGCCTGTTGTCTGCAGTGAGGGCCTTTTAAGGTCTTTTTTGTTTTTTTAAAGGTACAGTATACGTTTTCTTTGTATCACCCACAAAACTCCAAATTTCCTCCCCAACTCCCTGTTTATGTTTTGAAACACAACTGTGCACATGGGTGTGGGGGGCGATGTAGAGAGGATTTGAGCCTATGAGCGCTGACCAGTGGAGGAGGGAGAGGGATGCAAGCCACTCAGGTGTGGAATGAGCCAGAACTACCAAAACAACATTGTTTTTGTAACACTGGTTTCAGCCACAAGGGTGATTCAAATTGAGGTGTGCATCTTTAAAATGAAAAGATAGAGCATATTAATATTACAATATTGTATTTTTTAGCATGGTTTAGCATTAGGCTACCTGAGTCCTGTGGAAACTATAGATTCCTGTGGAAGCTAGGGGCTATGTGTGATTTTGTCAAGCGCAAGATGATACCGAAGATACAATACACAGATATCTTCTACTTGTTTATGTAATGACACATTGATAGCATCTAGCATAATGAAGCTGTCGGTCAAATAAAAAACAATTATCACACACACACACACACACACACACACACACACACACACACACACACACACACACACACACAAACACACACACACA
>JAOEHI010000019.1:2832405-2844928 GCA_025447815.1 Percopsis transmontana | reverse complement strand
GAACTTCACTCCTCAGTGGGAGGTGTGAAGAAATAAGTGGCCCTGAGACAAAAGGTTTCTAATCAAAGAAACACACATTCCATCACACCTCTCCCTCACCCTGTCTCAAGTTTAAGTGTAAGACATAGAAACAGAGATAGAATATGTCAATCTGTGCTGTGTTTGCAGGACCACCTGAGCAAAACCAATGTATGGTTCAGAGGCCTTCATAGCCCAATCAAAACAGTCCAGAGTTTGTACACAGGTTGGCCTTGGAGAGCGGGTGGTGTTTTGCAGGAGAAGTAGCCTAGGGTCTGTAAGGCTTCTGTTTTGGCAGCTGGCACAAGACAGAGGAGTACTGGGTGTTGGACGGATAGGCCTGCAGGTAAAAAGGTTGGTTGGGGTCAGGGTGGGTAAACACAGGGGCAGAAGCCATAGCTTGTTTTAACAACATGAATGCATCATCAGCTACCACAGACCATTCAATTTTAGCACTACCGGGTAAGCCACCCTTCATTAGATAGATAAGGGGGTGGGAAATGTCAGCAAAATCTGGAATGTGTATGCGGAGGTAGCTAAACATACCCATGACCTCTCGTATGCCTGGGACAGTAGTAGGACGGGGGAGAGCTAGGATTGCCTTAACTCTCTCGGGGACGATCCGTCTCCCATTTTTTCTGACTCTTTGTCCCATATACGTCACTTCAGGAACACTGTGCCTTTTTGGCATTCAACAGGAGACCACTGTCCTGTAAAGCTTCACATAACAGGATTAGAACACACAAATGCTCGTCAGCTGAGCTGCTTGCAATGAGAATATCGTCAACGTACTGAAGAATGACAGAAGAGGTGGATAGACCAGCCTGCTCCGGAGACAACACTTGAGCTAAGGACTGCTGGAATATTGTGGGAGAATCAACATATCCCTGAGGTAGCCGTGTAAATGTGTACTGCTGCCCATTGCAGTTAAATGCAAATCTGAGCTGGTCTCTGTCATCAATGGGCACAGAGAAAAAAACATTGCTAACATCCAAGGCAGAAAAGACAGTGAATGATGGATTCAATTGAGATAGCAGAGTGGTTGGATTAGCAATGATTGCATGTCTGGGGGTCGTTACCTTGTTCAAACCAGTGTAGTCAATAGTGAGGCGGGGAATTGGTGGGAGACACACCCTTCTTGATGACACCTTGTATCTCCAACTGGTTCACAATAGCTGTTGCTCCCTTCTCAGCTTCTCGCTTGAGAGGATACTGTCTGACTGGCTTATGCATAGGACCAGAGACAGGCACTTCTGTGTCGCTGCCGTGCAGAAATGTTTTTCTGGCACCTACAGTCTTTGGCCCGATGACCTGGCTTCCTGCAATTGTGACAATCACCTGGTGTAGAGCTTCTCCAGTTGCCACAAGGTTTACCTTTGTGTGTCTGTTCCTGTATTGCTGTGATTTTAGATGTGTTTTCAGCAAATCGCATTATTCTAGCCTCAGCTCTCTGTCCCCAAGTCAAGAAACTCCCCCAGTTTTTGATCACTGGCAAACCTACAGACCACATCTGTTGATATCTAACGTTCATGTTTTTAGCAGCTGTATCAAGTATAAACATTGACCCAAGTTCTGGTGTGTCTGGGCAACATGCAGCCAAGGTTCTGTGTTTGTCTGTGAATCGAGTGACCCATGTGGAGAATGTCTCCTTTGGGCCCTGTGTACATGTAGACAAAGACGAAAATTACTGATATCCTCTACCTAAAATTTCCGGAGCTATTCTCTCACAATTGACTAGATAAGCCTCCCAAGTCACGTCACTGTCTGGCATATTTCTAGGCCACTGTGCATCTGCTAGACGTGAGGCATATCCCAAAGGGGCTTTGGCCTTGATTACAGTTACAATCTCAGTATATTCTAGAGAAAAGATAATCACTGCATCTTTCAATTTTACCCAAAAATCATCATTAGGATCTTGTGTGTGGAGTGGTGGCAAAGTGGTGGAAAAAATGTGACTCAGGGCTCCAGGTGTATGAGGCATAACCAGTCCCAGTGAAGCTGTGTGTAAAAAGGGTCAACAGAGCTTGTATTGTTTAAGGAAACTGTCATACTTTCACATTGACCGAACTATTATGACCATGTTTTATTGTGCTTTTATTGAGTCTGTTTTATCCTTTTCACTGGTGTCATGGTTTGGTCACACATCCTTGTGTGACTAAAGGAGTCTCCTATTGTATTTCGGCCAATCATTAGATGCTTTTTCAGGCAAGGCGTGAGCGGACAGACGGGTCACCTTTTCAGAATCATGGAGGTGGATGTGTAGATGGTGGGAGAACAGGCGAAAAATAGGACGAGAAACGGCACCAGTGTGAAACAGAAACACCACAACCTGGACAGTTATTGGTAGAAGAGTTACTTGCCAAAATCACGTTAAGTTTTTAAAGAGCAGGTAGCAGGTTAGGGATCTTGCTCAAGGATGCTTCCAGGTAGGCCAGACATGTCTTTTGGCTGGGAGTCTTAACACACTAGTCTTAACACACTAACCGCAGTGAGAAATGAGGATTACTTCATTTCTCAGTTTTTTTAAATTTGTTTTCCATTAAAAAGTCCATTGTGTACTCAGTGAATGTTCAGAACTACTTTAACGGCATTCTCTTTTCTTTCTTTGCTTTTTGTGTCTACTGGTGTGTATGCAGTACATGTGAAGGCCAGCACACCAGTGCAGTGTGGCAGCTCAGGTGGATTGAAGAGGAGAAGTGGCAGGACAAAGAAGAGACTCTCGTGTCTGTTTCAGCAGACGGCAGGGTTTTAAAATGGTTCCTGGGCAAAGGCCTCAGCTGCAGAGGTACCGTACTCCAAGGCCGCATGTTCAGGTTGAAGGATATTGAAGATGTTATGTAGACTTAAGGGTAACCCATTCACACACATAGTATAATTCATATAGTAGACTTGTATAACACATACAAAAACAGATGTTCTGATCTCAAATATAATATATACATAATACAAATATAATGTACATGTACCGTATACAACCCTTTATAGCACTGCATTGGCATGCAGATATGATGAGCACTTTCAGAACATGTATGTGTCTCATCTGCAGACCTCATGGTATTAAAGAAGGTTCATAGTGAGACAAAGCGCATCGCAGCAGAGGCAGGGAAAGAGACGATAATGTCAAACCTGGAATCTGGCCTTTGTTTTGACTTCCATCCAATGGTAATTAAGCTACAGGAAATATCAATAACTTATGGGCTGTTTTTTTAGTTGTTATATTTTTTTAAAGGTAAACTCCTTGATTTGTGCCCTGTATTACCCTTGTGGTTGGAATTACAAAGTGGCTCGCACTCGTCCCTACTCCCTGTACAGAGCTCATTGGCTCGCATTGTTCTCTACCCCTCCCCCTGCAGACACAGTGGGGTGAAAATGTGGGTTTCTGGGGGTGCTATAACATAATCGAAGAGTGTACCTTTAACTCTAAGTGAATTATTCCCACAATTGTGTAAAGTTCATCTTCATCATATAATACTTCTAATACATATAATACTATTTTTCTAATGCCTTGCTCTTAGGATGCCAATATCTACCTGGTTGGCACAGAAAAGGGCTACATCCACAAGTGCTCCTGTTTAAACAGCGATCAGTATCTGGAGACTTACACACCAAGCATGGTAGAGTACAGGACCATGCATCGCCCTTGTCGGCTTCTGGAGGTTTCCACACACCTCACAGATGTATTTTATTTAATGTCTACACAGCCTATGAAAAAGAGCAAAAATACCTTAAATACATTAAAACAAGTCACACAGCTACTACTGCTGCTTAGTTCAGCATAATAAATAAAAATACATTACATAAAATACTTGAAGTATGATCCTCATATTCATAATAATGATTAATTATGCTGATTAAACCAACAGTACTGCTCTGTGTCTTGTCTTAAGGTAGGCACTATGGTATATCTGCTGTTGGCTAGACCAACAATTGATCTACAGATAATCTACAAAACACTGTAGGGACCATGCTTTCTGTAGGCGATGTTTTGCCGGCTTTATCATTTAAGTAAAGAATTAGAAGTATTCTTTACTTTCCAGGGGCTTTGGTTTGTAATCTAATTCCATTCTCTGTAAACTCTATGGTCTTCCGAGATCCACAAAATGCTGGTCTACTATGTGTGTTCCCAGGGCTCGGTGTACACTGTCACGTGGTCTCCGCTGTGCCCTGATGTGTTTCTGAGCGGCTCCAACAAGTGGACTGTGCACTTGTGGAGGCAGGGCCAACCCAAGCCCGTTCTGACCTTCTCCTCCAAATGGAGGAGCGTGTCTGCAGTCACCTGGTCTCCAAAGTGGGCCACGGTGTTCGGAGCGGTTTACGATGAGAAGGTTGAGATCTGGGACTTGGGAAACAGCACGTGAGGCCACACGCAGTCCATGTATTGTGCTTTGTCCATCATTCTCCCCCAACTGAAAACACAGTTGAGATGACCCTCGGTGTGTCCCACAGCCTGGAGCCAGTTATTGTGAACCCGGCCGGCTCCGACATCAAGTTCACCACCCTGCTGTTTGCCGAGCAAACGGACTGCATTCTGGTGGGGGACAGCAGAGGGCAGGTTGGCGTGTACCGGCTGAGGAACCTCTCTGTCGGAGACGGCACTCAGGTGCTTATCAGCTAGCCATCTCCAGCTGTTACTTGGATACAATCACCAAGCCATCTCCAGCCATTACTTGGATACAATCTGTGGCTCGAGAAACCAGACCATGTCAGAGTGTGATTCACCACGAAGCGTTTCAACAATAAGCGTTTTGGTCTCCATAAGTATCCATAAGAAAAAAATCATAAATGTAGACATAAGAAAAGTTGCTATCCATTAAAAAATATCACTTGTTACATTGAATCGGTATACCTAAAACATTGCTTTTAATTGGTCACTGATCCGGTTAATCAAGACAAGCGATGCACTCACCGGACAGATAAGCTCATTGAACGTACACAATCTTAAAATCTGTATTTTATTGACAGTATAAAATGCCGTCCCCTCTGTTAATCCATTTTGCCGGCCATAATGTAGCAATTTAAAGAATGATTTCCTCGATTGCCAAGTCATGTGACCGCCTAGAAGTCTCTTTCTCTTTTCTTTCAGGTGGAGAAACTGGAAGATATCATTAATGCCAACCTTGCCAGATGCTTTTGAGACACGCACGCGAACACATACACACATACACACACACACACACACACACACACAGGGTTTGTGACTGTTCCATACACTTATCCAATGGCTAGTCCACAGAGAAATGAGCGACTTTGTGTCTCCAGATTACACAAGCAATCCCACTAAAAATGATTTTTATGAGGATGTTATTCTACTTTGTCTTTTTTTTATTATCAATAAAAAAAAATTGGTAAATGCCAATTTGAACCGACTTAATATTTTCTCATAATATGCTGTAATATAGTAAGCTAAAGTAAAACGTATGTCTACAAACTTTGTTTAATGTTCAAATGTAATAAATCAGATTGATTCCATTCCCCAAACACTTTAGATATACTATAATTTGCACATATTACATATTTTATGGTTTTGAAGAATTTAAACTTGAAATTGAAAGACATTTATCTTGTAAAATTATGTTAAAATTGACAGGGGCCCTTTGTTTACAGATAAACTGTTCGGTGTGTTAAAACTTCACAGCTTTAACTTGGTCATGTTTGGCATGATTTTATTAATTAACAATGTGTTGATCCTGAATGTCAAATTTTGGTTAAAAACAACAGGTTCTCTACACAAGACAATGCTAGCAACACAGTTTGTTTTAGCCCAAAAAGGATGACTTGCGTTGACTGTAATGTTAAATGTACCTAAATACTGATTGGAAAATTATTGACCATGTATGGGGCTTCTTCTGATAAAGTTGTCAGTTACAATTAACTTTTTTACATACATTTACAAATATTTCTTTACAAAAAAAAGATTTTTAAAGCAGTAAAACCTAATTAACCGAAATACAGAGATATTAACCATTTCTTTTGGTGACCATGGGTACAAACAGATCGCTCTGTACCACACAGAGAACTAGTATATTATATTCTGTCTGAAGATAATATAACTTCATAAAGGGGCTACGTGGCACTTTTATAGATAACGACTGAACTAAAATGTTGTGCTGAATATCCCATCACACCATCAGAAAACATCATTATGACCCCGACGATGGACTGTTAACATTGACTTGCTGCTCTAATATGAACCGAATTGTTGCCAAGTGAATGCGAGCAGGTTGTCAAACTAGTGAAAACGCAAGACATCTGTTTGACAGCAGAGGAAATCACAGCGGGCACACCTTTGTTAGCCGTGCATTAAAGTGAAGTTCGGTGTAATTAGGCAGGTCAATGTCCACCTCCCTTAACCCTAATGCGATCGTTGAGTGAAGGCTGTAAAAGCCTAATGGGAGTTGCTTTCTCTTACAACACCAGAGATGATGGTGGGGCCGACCGGAAACATGATATGATTCGACTGTAAAGAAGCATTTGGTGTGTGTGTGTGTGTGTGTGTGTGTGTGTGTGTGTGTGTGTGTGTGTGTGTGTGTGTGTGTGTGTGTGTGTGTTTAGGCCTACGTCATGGGGATGGGCCAAGGCGGCCTGACAGACTCAACGCTGGTGAACTGAGAGATGGATCCTATATATTCCAAGCAGCAGCTTTGATAGCAACAGATCGACCAGTCCGCCGTACACCAACCTCTGTGACAGACAAAGACTTGAAAGAAACATAGTTGACCTAAGTGGACAACAGTTTGACAAGAGCGCACACACACACACACACACACGAACAAAGAAATAAAGCACTTCTCTCACCTTCCAGTATGCGTGCGCTGGTAGTTGTGCCCTTGCTGTTGTGTGCAGTGCTGGGGGTGAAACAGGCAACAGCAGAGTTTACGGCGGTAAAGCTCTGTGGTCGAGAGTTCCTGAGAGCCGTGGTCTACACCTGCGGGGGCTCGCGCTGGAGAAGGTTCCTCGGCGAACCAGAAATAGATGGTGAGTCACTATATTTGTTTTTAGAGAAGAGGGTGATATGATGCAGCTTCTTTGGCAAAAGGCACAAATGATGAAAGACTTAGTACCAATTATTTTTATATGGAATTAATGTTTTTATTTTTATAGAAACTTAATATTTATTTATTATATACTTTATACACAATGTTTTGCCACGTTAAAGAGATCCTGTGTGAAACTGAAAAACTAACTATAAAGCATTCAGTGTGCATCATGTTTTATCATATATTAAATCAGTATGTACGTGGGCTATAGCCTACATGCAGTGGGTGTGCAGATGGCATCTGGTCTATTACAGAGTCCTGATCTAGCTTATTAAGATTTAGCTACATCAAGCCCTCTTTATGTCTACATTATACACAGTCATACGAAAACACACACAAAGGAAAACAAATCAAGAAACCCAGTCTGCCAGCCATGCAACAGTAAAGTGACACTGTAGAAGACAAATGGCTCTGGGTGAATGTGTACAGCCATTAGGAGTTTCCTTATTTGATGAGAACAGCAGTGTTAATTGGGCTACACAAGACTGATATTGGAATGACTCAGGAATAATATAGGACATCACTCACACATTACATTTTGACATCTGCAACTGCATTAGAGCTGAAATCAATTCATGTGTTTCACTGTGAAGGTTGTGATGGCTGAAGTGCTTATTGAGCCTGTACTATGTTGTGCCAGGTGCGCCCGCAGGAGAGCAGGGCAGCGTGGAGAGTCTTGGCAGCAGCCTGGTCTCTGACGTGGCCAGGCGGGACATTAACACCCGGCTCACCAACCTGTGCTGCCAGGTGGGCTGTCGGAAGAGCGACCTCACCTTTCTCTGTTGAGGTCACACTCTCCACCCCCCTTCTATACTATTAATCAATGGAGCTATTTTACCCCACTTTCCATAGTACCAGTTTTAAATGTATTTGTCATACCCATGAGTGCTATATTTAGCAATGCTTTGATCCAGTTTTTAATCAAGTGGTGTGAGAATCAATTAACATACCTGCTTATTTCTTTGTGTGACCATCTCCATCCGCCTCCAGGTTGTCTACTGGGAACTATTTTATATCGTTTAACAGTGTAGCAGGCTAGTGGACAGGTGTCTCTGCGCAGACATGTGACTACACCTAATTTACATTGTATCATTTGGATTGGACTTTTTATCTAATAAATGTTTGTACGCATAGCCTTTTAGGCCTGCCGTCTCATTCATGTGTCAAGTTTTATTGTGTTTATACACCAATACTCTAAACTAAAAGAAATTTGACCATAACTTTCATTTGACAGTTGAGACATGACATAACTGTGTTAAATGGCGAATACTGCGTGGATCTTAACATTGATTATATGCATGTACAAGATAATTTTTATGTTTTATGAAAGGTTATCAACTGGACAAATAATTGTTCAGTCTCAGACTAAATAATATATATTTTTTATCAAGGCTAGATTTTCTTCACTTTTGAGGGAAAAATTCACACCAGACTGTATATCTGTATTAATTAATACAACTACGGTAAAACACATAAAACTCCATTCCACAGTGTTCCAGTTATAACTTTTATTGGTTTTGGAAAGACGCAAACTAAGTTTTTTTTTCAGTTCATCTTAGCATTGTTATGTACTGTACAAACAGCTTGAACATGTTTTGAGAATCAACGGTACAGAACCCAAAGCATTCTGGCTTACAGCACACTAAAACACTCCTTATGCATCTCAACCTTAACATGGGCTGGTGAGTACAGCAATATCCTTAATTTTAGCTCTTTCCACCTTTACTGCATTCAATAATGTATTGATGCTGCAGAAGCACATTGAGATGGGGAGGGGAAAAAAATGTCTCGTCATAAAAGTCAGGTGACAGAGAGTGTGTAAGTCATTATGCTAGTGAAGCTTTATTTTCTAACACACTTCCACAGTGCTCTCTAAATAGCAAAACTACTAGCCTGGTTTATTTATTTTTAAGGGCCAATCAAAATTACTTTTAACTTTTTGTAGTGGAACAAATTTGTCTCGATTGATATAAAGCATTCATTATAATGTGAATGACCAAATGCGTGAATGATCATATTTGGTTTCTGTGTAAATCCAGATACACCTGCAGTAACTCAAGAGCAGCATTCACGGTACCATTAAGCAAAATACAATGCTTGACATAGCAATGATGGCTACATACAGTACATAGACCTTTAAAAAAAAAAAAAAAGGTACACCCCTCAATTTATGTCCAAAATTTCCCTCGTCGTTGAAACAAAAGCAGTTTGGTTTAACAGCGCATGCCCCTTCCCGCACCCGATTGCTGAATGGCTCGCAAACCTCTCTACTGCCTCTCGTAAAGCACGCCAAGACATGCACTACTCTCTACCCCTCCTTCTCCTAGCCACATGCCAGGAGACAACTGCATTTCAAAATATAAATAATAAACTGAGGCAGACGTTTGGAGTTCAAGGAGTGCACCTTTAGGTTAACCAGAGCATTCATTAAGTTCAAAAGAGTTATTCACATGAAACAACTTTTGTCCCTTATTTTCTTTCCTACATTTAAAAAATATTCAGCATATTCTCTTTTATAGAGGACTGGGGTACACAAAATACATACAGTATTAAAAAAAAATAATAGAGAAGCATTTTGGTCATCTCAACCCCACTCTTCAAACGTACTCATGTCATCTCATAGAGACCATTACCGTTATGCAAAATAAAGCCATGGGGATCATAGGGCTGGTTGTTGTTGTGAGGTGTGCACAGACCGTTGATGCAGAATAACATGTATGCGAGGATTCAGGTAACACCACCGCACTGAGAAATTAGAAAAGAACAGAAACAAGACATAGGATGGCCTGACAGATGAGGGTACAGAGCTTAGTTCAAGTAGCAAACCACTCAGTTGGCTCATACAGAACCAGCATTTTTTAACGCAAGCTATATGTGTGATGTGCTTACTTAAAGGGACTCAATTTGCGTCTGGAATGCCCCTTGCGGTTGAAACCACAATTACAAAACCACGGTTTGGTTTGAATCTCCGACAATACATGCCCCTCCTGCACCGAAGTGCTACTCCTCTCTACAGCCACATGTATAGTTGTGTTTCAAGCAAATGAGCTGGGGCAAACTAGGGGTCTTAGGGGTGCTACAACACAATTGAGGAGTGTACCTTTAATATTCGGTTACTGAGATGTTGAGATCAACATTTTACCTGGTCCCAGCAAAACATTCTGGTCCCAATTGTGGTGCCATTGTTACCAAATATCCTTCAAACTGCCATGTTTTGTGGTCCATGCGTAGACTTAGCCCGTGGTATGACTATCTCATATAACACTGCTTTCACTAAGCATGACACAGCATCCAGTAAGATATTCATCTTGTTTTTTTAAATAGCCCCCCGCCCCCCAACCCATATAGAGCTCAAAATCTTCTGTTGCACTTCAGTTAAAAAATTATATATGAAATAAATTCAAAAATTATACCTTATACTGTACACAGGTTACCCAACTACACAGATAACAAAAAAACCCTCAAATATTTATACCTTTTAAGGGTTCTGAATTGCAATGCCATTCAAATTCTATTCATATACAGAATCACATACTTTTTACATCAAGTCATTTTCATCAATAAATAAAAATAGAATGCTGTTATGTACTTTGAAGTCTACCACTGCTATCCTGGGAACCGCAGATGGCTATTGGACAATACAAGGAAAACACCAAACGCCCTTTAAGATATATATTGTTCATTTAAAATGACACTTTGTACAAATCTTATTTTCTTAAGGAAAACATTTCTTATTTTGAAACCAACAGTTGATTTATCATTGCAGCTGCCTAACTGCTAAAACCCGTCACTAAGTGTAAATTCTGGAAATACAATGAATTTGTAGTAAAAATTAAGCTATACACGGACTTGATATCAGTTGACCCTGTAGTACCAATAGGTGATACATGTATAGAATTTGGACTAGATGCATTAAAATCCCAAATGCCTTCAACTGTCCATAGACAGAAAACCATCTTCCAGAATTGTTGGTGACGTTTCATGCCAGGCTGCATCAATAAACAGCATTAAGGTGCTGGCAAAGCCACAGTGAGGGGGCCATTGGCCCACAGAAGAATCATTTATATAAGGCTGTTTTTTATGTGCCAAGAAATGCCTATAATAATGAATCAAGCTATGCCCAGCTTTAGACAGCTCCCCTCGCTTCATCCAACTTACGGTCGGGGGGGGGTTGTGCCTAAAGTGTGGTTACACCACTGACAACCTTTAGTCACGGCTAAGTGTGCGTGACTAAACACACGGCAGATGAAGGTGCAGAACGCTAGGCATCCCCTGAAGACGTAAGCGGTGGGTGCGGTCACAGCCGCTTATCTTCTCGGAGTCCGGAGTCACACAGGACAGAACTCTGACGCGGCTCTAGTCAGGCAGCTGCAGTGACACGGCGGGAACAACACCACGGTAGCCATAGTAGGGCTCAGGGGACAGAGGCACAAAAACCCTAAGAGGAGGGGAACCCAGGTGGTCTAACTGCAGCAATACAGATGTTGTGAAATGAATACAGTATACAAAGACGATAATTACACGACCTAAAATAGTTCCACCACGCTATATGCAACAAATACTGCTGGGTTGGCTGCGTGACCTGTTCTCGTGGGTTTGTCGACGGTGAGTAGAACAATCTGTTTGTATTGTTGGACTACCCTCTGTCCAGGTCGTCAACCTCCGACTATTGAGATCGTCTTCAGTGTTACTTTGTTCAGTAGTGCTGTTCGGGTTAGTTGTCTGCCAAGTTGTCAGCCGAGTATTTTCCTGAAAGGTGGGTTGTGTCATTATGGTTTATACACAAAGTAAGTCTAGCCATTTCTAGATACGAGATAGCTTTTTGATAGTTAAGGTAATATTATTAAGATTACCGCAATAACTATTTAATATTGGCTGATCTTCTCGCACACAGATAAAAAAAATCTATACATGTAAAATTGGATTAAATAAACTTGTATAATTACAAATCTCATAAGCACTGCGAACTTGTTGAAAGCAATGTGTGACCACACCGATAACCAATACAGTCAAATGATCTAAATAAAGGGAAAATAAGTTCCTATAATACTAATACTATAATAATATATTATATAATATTACTGATAATCACAGTAAGATAACCATGTACGCATATGGTCATGGGCCATCAACTGACCTGCAGCAAACCTCTTCTTGATAAGAGAGAATCGGTACCCTGGCCCCGCCAGTTCAATGTCGCAACCCGACAGAGTGCTGCCCTCGCTGGTGAACTGTACTGCCAGCGGAGACGGATTACTGGGGCCTTCTGTTAGCTGGAAGCGTGCTAACAGCGATCCCACACCTGTGGAGGATAGACCATCACAGAAAGAGAAAACTGATGTCTGCACAGTAGAATGGGGGGGGGGGGGGGGGGGGGGGGGGTGGTTTGGATTTATTTTAAGAGTTAAACAACCCCAATATAAAATTAAAAAAAAAAAATTTTTTTTTTTTATAATAAATAAACAAAC
>JAOEHI010000019.1:2815705-2832305 GCA_025447815.1 Percopsis transmontana | reverse complement strand
ATCTTTGTGTTTTGTGTGTGTGAGAGAGGGCTAGACAATAGAGGGTTATTTTTGTGCTCTGTGTTTGAGAGAGAGAGAGAGAGAGAGAGAGAGAGAGAGAGAGAGAGAGAGAGAGCGAGAGAGAGAGAGAGAGAGAGCCATGCTACGTAAAAATGCTGGGTAACGTCTGTGGTAATGCTGTGGTAGCCCAACACACTCCACAGCTTCTATCAACCCACACGCACAACACTGATCTCTCAATTGTGGAGTAACAGAATCAATAATCAATGGGACCGACGAACTTGACTGAAAAGAGCCAGCTCAAAAAAAGAGAAAATACCGTCAAGACAGGTTTTCTAGAAGTTTCTTTGTTATTGTTCCAAGCAGCAAACATCATCCCATTGTTATGCAGGTGAATAAAATCTTTCTATCTAGATACAAGTTTTGGTCAGTCACTGGTCAGAAGAGTGCCACACAGACATTATTTACGTCTAAATTAAATTTAAATGATTTAAACATTAAATAATATTGGTCATTGTACTGTAGTTATAGACGGTCCTTTAAGTGATACAGTAATTCTGCAGATGCAAGAAAGGCGTCAGACGTCGACGGTGGCGCTCAAGAGAAGGCCAGAAAGAATTAAAAGACTGCAGCTATTGGAATCAGGCGAGAGACACGACCGATGTCAGGCTGTAGACTGTAGAAAAATGGAAAAAAAGAATATTGAGACTGGGGTGAGATCATTTCCGAACAGGATGAGATCACTTCAGTGGGTGCAATTATGAACTGCAAAACTGTGTTTCTATTGTTCCTTGTCATTATGAGTTGGGCTGAAGTTTAAACAAAGCTAGGAATATAGCATTGTCTCTCATCTAAACGCCCACGTGCGCTCTGAACTGAAAATGTACACAGTTCCAGCATCTGTTAGCGGCGTTCCTCACCATAACACCCTCGCTGCTGTAATTTGCTGGAGGATATAAATAGCCACACAGGTCTTCATCACGAGACTGACTGACTTCATTTACAAGGTTAATGCAGCCTCCGGGGGAGAGTATGGGGAGTCTCTACGCCGCAGCTGTGCAAACGTGAAATATTCACGTGAACTTATCTTTCTGCTTGTCTGCCGGTGAATCTGCTGGTTTGTGACTAATACGACAATTAATTAAATTAATGCATGAATTAAATTAATGAATCTACAAAAACATCTGTCTTTGTGATGAGATGAGTTTTGGTGAAGGTACAAAAAAGCAGTATGATTTAAGGGAGACGTAAGAAAAGCAGAATAAATTATTTGATATTTAAAGTGAATTAAGCAAGATGGTTTCCTATTGTCTTTCATTTCCTTGAAAGCAGCTCAGTGGCATAAGCAGGCCTATTTTAACTGGGTTTTCCTTAAGGTAAATAGAGAATGTGTCGTCATTGAGTGGGTCAGTATTATAGGCAACATTATTACGGTTTAATTGTTTCGATATTGACTATTATCCTAACCCCTATGCTTAACCCTACCCCTTGCCTTGAAAGCCTATACCTGATGTTAACCCTTATGCTAGTCTTACCCAAAATATCACCTCTTTCTCATTCTAATTAAAATCCTAAATACCTTGTTGCAACTGTAGTGAACTTGTGTGCTTCTGGGTAGCATATGGCCTTAATCAGGCTCTGGTTGCAGAGGGTTAGTCTTAATAACATGTTTAAGCTGAGAGTGAATGCATTCATCTCTTTGTCGTTACCAAATCCTAGATGCACTCTGGCTTTTAGTTGCCTTCTCAGGTTCTCTAGTACAAAATCAACAGCAATGATATAACATTTAAATACCTATTTTACATGTGATGGCATCAGCCACTTGCACTTTTCTGTTGTGCAGAAGGCTGTATCTCTCATCTTAACACCAGCTTCAATTCCACTTTAATATCTCCCATAGGTGAATCACGTCAATTTGCCAAATAAGGACATGTGTACAGTATAACTTTATCAGATGATACCACCTTTGTAAAGTGTTAGATTAGTCACAATAAGGATAATGCTAACTGTCGGAAGCTACTTTTACTCCTTATCGTGCCTGTTAGCAACACATTAGTCTTTTAATACTTTCACACTCACTGCACTGACGTCAATCAGTGGCAAATGAAAAGCATTTGTGTGCAACCTTACACACACAGGCACACATACATGCTATAGCCTACATGCATTGGCTCTCAGCATGTTCACAACTTCCACACAGTTGAGTGCTCACTATCTTTCACTCTCATTGCCCTGTCTGAGACACACTCACACACTGTCATTCAAAGCTAGCCTTGCATGCTTCATGTAACACACACACACACGCACACACACACACACACACACACACACACACACACAAACACACTTTATGTGTTCACAACAACCAAATGAAAGTAATAGAATACAAAATGCTTGTTCCAGGTCCGAATCATTAAGATTAAAGACAGAAACAGGAGAAAACTCCTGTTTTCTCGTTATCCAATTATCTCTCTAAACAACCAAACTATACATCACTGGTTTTTTGTTTCAGGATCTGAAATAACGACTTCACAGGAACGTTCCAGCTGGAATAATTAGCACATAGTCTCAGTGCTTTGAAGGAAGCTGTCTGCCAAAATATACAATGCACTGTAGACTGAATTCTCCCCATACGTTCCCATTCATTATTGGAATGAGATCAATATTTTTCTTCCTCTTAAAATGTTCAATGCTTTGCTAAGTGTAACCTTGGCAAGGTAATGAGCCTGGTAAGACCATCCTGATTTTGCTCCCACGATTGGTTCCGCTCTGCATCTCAGTTTCTTGTCATAGTCAATCAAATCATTAGCAGGTGATCAACTAATCAGAACAAAGATTTGATTTTCAAACACCTTCAACCAATGAGAATAGCGTTTTCTAGACACAGGCACCTAAATGGGGGCAGGACAGTCTAGTGGTTGGGGTGATCCACTCTTAGCTAGAAAATCATAGGTTGGAACCCCAACAAGCCCGGTAAGCATCCTTGAGGAAGATGCCTAACCCTACCTTCTCTTTATTATGTTCTGACAAACTGAGAGATTGAGAGATCCTAGACTGATCTGTAAAGCTGAGCAAATTGTAGCTTGCAAAACCAGGATGCTCTTACGAGGCTATAAACTGTTAGATGGCCCCTCATTCGCATACAGGTAAGTGTGTAGCATCTGTACACATACCAGCACATGCTTAGAAATCATACGGTACACACGTCAAAAACAGGACAAAATTACGTGGCAATTATCCCTCTCTCTCTCTCTAATGCTCACTTTCATTAGCAAGTATAGCGGGAGGTACAACAGGGAATTCTCAGCCTCAAGCCAATCTCCTCAACCATTCTGTTTTGTAGGCTGAAAATATCTCTCATCTCCTCCTCCTGCGCGCTTCACAGGGGAGGAATTAAGTGGTGTCATTTACGTTGACCAGTGGGAATCACTATGTTTATTCTTATTCTTATTAATAAAATCTGTTGTCCCAATAAAACCCCCTCGCTGTGGGAACAGCTAGGAGAGAGCGAGGGTTCTCTTCTATACATATCGCGCCTCTCTCCTTCTCATTTTGTTGTCTCTGTTTCCTTATATGGGGACAGTGACGTCACCAAATGAAATATCGAGGAGTTAGGAGGAGGGGAGAGGAGAGCCATGGAAAGGACACAAAATAATAGGAAAGAAGATGGGGGATGAAAGGGGATAAAATTATGAAGGTGGGTGGGGGCAGGTGGGGAAATGATACCAGTGAAAGCAGAATATGATACTGTTTAAGACAGGAGTGGTGTTGAAGGAGAGGGGCGGGAGTCAGTGCCATGTGGTGTAATTTCGAATATATTTGTGAATCAATGCGGGGTGGCCAAGGTCAAGGGTGCAAGGACGCACTCGTGGAGTCTCAAAAGCTCTCATCAGAAGTCTATGAGAGATGTATTATGGAAAGTGTTAGTTTTGCACCAGGCTAGAATAAATCCTTAGTAGCATAAAAAAATAACACAAACACAAATGGTTTTGGGGTAACTAGTGTTTGATATGAAGCTCAATATAGAAGTATCTTGGTTGAGATAAATGTTGAGATAATTGGAAATACCTGCAAAAAATATGAATTAAAAAGGTACATTCCATATAGTAATTATTTCCACCCCATCTGTTTGTGTTTGTAAAACAATGATGCGTGTTGGTTAACGTGATGAGTGTACCTTTAATTCCAATTTTTTTTATATCATTTCACTAATTTATGTTTAAAATGAAAATGATATTCCCTTCTGATTCATTTTCTAGTCCTTGCCAGATAAATTAAACCCGCTGTAATGAATGTGCTCAAGTTAAAACAATGAGATGAAATATTCTGAATGTATATGCAAAGTGTGTGTGAGCCCCGGCCCTTATGCCATGCAAGGACCGTCTTGTCAGTTTGAGTGTGGACAGTGTCGCTGAAGCCGTGTCACACTGTGTTCCTGTCTCAGCACATTAAAGCTCTGATGTTATAACAGCTACTGCCATGACAACAACAATGAACACCAAGATGGGTTTTTTTGTGTAAACTCACATTTCATATAAGGGGATAATACTGTATATGGGCTTGCGTATATCAAATTAATAGTTGTGTTTTATGAATCCACTGGCTGCGATCCACCTTATTTAAGCAGTGGGCGTTGTGTGCGATTTCCAGGAATAAAGACGTTTATCGATTTAGTGTTGTAAATCATTTCCACTTCCCACTTGTTAATTATTCATAAATGTGGGTCAGACTTGTTAGCATGATCCTGCCACCTAAGCAAAGTCTTCTTTTTTTCAAATAAAGGACCATAACTAAAAGAGGGTGGTTTACTTCTGAATGTGACCCAATAACAATGTGTGGGTAAGAAAATCACATTTGGTTGTGCCAAGGGTTTTAAAAAATATACTCTACATTTAGACAGAAACAGCAAAGACTAAAGAAATATATTCATGCTTTGTTTTTAATCACATCATAGAAAAAGTATTTTAGATTTAATTTGAACACAATATATAATATAATACCATACATTGTGTGAAACATTTAATAATCCACCAGCAACAACTGGCAGAGCTGAACTTAATATTGACATTAAAAAAAATATATCACTCATGCAGATAGTACTAAATCTGGCTAACCATTTGGACACAACTGGGACCAGAAAAGCTTGAACATAGATTACTTATGTTAATACTGACAAAATTTGAATTTCAAAACTGCTAACAAGTTTGGTCAGAAAGAGTTCACACATTAGCACAAATCAATTACATAAGATCACGTTTTGATAATTCAGAAAGACTCACATCAGTGCGAGGAGTATTGTAGCATGCTACCAATACTTTCCCCCGTGTTATCTACTTTTACATGAAGTGCTGAAGGTGTAAAAGAAGACAATCGCTTTGTGTTTGTCAGTTGAACCTGTATCTGAACCTTTTATATCAGCAATCTGCATTCAAATGCTAGGATGGACAAGCCTAGGTTGAAACAAGCTACTGAGAGAAAAGCTGTATTGTGATACCAAGCACTGACTAAGCTTGTATTCTCCTTAGCTAGCTTGTGTGTATCCTATATCCAAGCCTACGCAGTTTAACATGTCCTCTATGCTGCCACTGGGTTACCTATGTACTACTGTCAAATGAAAACCTTGTATAGTACCTGCAAATACTGTGGAAGGTCAGAAAAAGGGCCAATTTCTGGTGGTTGTTTCTTTAAAAGTTATTTTAAAATAATCTCCAGTGAATGTAAAACTCTGACCATTTGAATTTAATATTTTAACTGTCCAAATATTTCCACATTGGCTTCTAGCAAGCTTGGCGGTATTTCAAATGTTTCTCATGTGACAGCAACAATATTTCTTAAGCTGCTGCTCTGCTGGGCACTTGAAACTTTCTGTGAATATATACTAATAACTCATTTATATATATATATATATATATATATATATATATATAATATAAAACAATATGTAATACAGAATATAAAAGGACTCCAATCCAGAGTCTTCTACACATTAGACACCACCACTTCCAGGTAATGCAAGTGCATATAAATTAAAATAGATTTTACATTGAACCAGTATTTCTTATTTACAAGCTTTAAGTATAGAATAAATACACACTGTTATAAACAGCAAAAAGGACCAACTTGAGCTCATAGCGACAAACAGTAGAGACAAATTATGTGAAGGGGTAAGGCCGGATGACTAAGACGCACATGAACACACACACACACACACACCCACACACACACACACACACACACACTCACACTTTAAAACACACAACCTTCATACAAACGTTAGCCTTTTAAGCATGCTGGCGTGAGGGCGGACAAGAAGGTAGTTGAAGTACCTTTGAGTATGTCAGTAAACCAGTTTAAAAATGAAATCATGGTCGTTATTGATGTAAAACATTCATTATTGATTAAAACTGTGAAGGGGGATTCCTTTAATGCATTCATGTTTTAAGCTGAAATGTTGAAATTTGTGTTGCTGCATCATAATTTCAAGAAATCCAAAATATGGAGATAATTTGAGTTTTTTTAGCTTGAGCAGTAAACTATTATTTCCATCCCGAAGCTAGCTATTCTAAACTGTAGCAGTTTCTAATAAGCCCTATACTGGAAACATGACACTGTTAAAGGGGAGGGGAGAAAAAAAATAGTCAACTGACGTCAATGCGCAGAAAGAAATAGCTGGCCTGATTGTTTTGGGGTTACGTCCCCAGAGCCGGAAGGGGTTTGTAAACTATGTGAATAATAGTGCTTATGAAAGCATTTTAAAAGCATATTCAGACAGGCAGAGGCAAGGGCACCTTTAATCATTTGATCTGGGTCTGATTGCACAGGAGCAGGGGCAGTTATATCAGATGTGTACAGTGTCGTGACCCATTCATTCTAACAGAATTATTATTAATACTGTATACCTCTGGGCTTAATATAGCTTCACTGCTGTTTTTTAAATATAGACTTACTCGGGTCTTTGGGATTGGGAATGGAAGGAGGTATCTGGTTTATGGTCTGATTTCTATTTTATGTTGCTAGTCAATAGGATTTGTGCAAGCCTGAATGCCAATCAAAGAAAACAGATGTCATAAAAATGGCTTTTACCCTCAAAGGTGAATCAGATGTCTGGTCTTCCTTTTTGTGTGTGTGTGAGCAGCCATAGGCTGCACTATTCAAAGATGTAGTAACATGAAAGGCTGAATGACAATAACTGAGATGGTGTATTTTAGAGTGACAACTTGACAACTTGATATGAAAAACAACACATACAGGGAAACATGAAACGAGAGTTGTGAACATGCGTATTTCTAATCCATGTATCAAGACATATTTTGTGCTCGGAGTGAAAAATAAAACGTGACAGCATGCGCTAACATGGGTGTTCATGTTGACCTATTTAGATGAGTTGGTCTTAAGAATTGTTTGTCGATGTTTGCTTGGATTTCTCTATTGCCCAATACATGGAAGACTTTTCTCTTCTTCTGATATACAAAAAAGGTTTTGCTCTTTCAGATAAGAAAAAAATAATAATTCACAGACATATTGTACTAGAGTGTTCAATAAATAAAAAACTATTATAAAGACAATAGTAAAAAAGGCACACAAAAGTCCTTTGACAAAATGGTACAGGAAAAAAGTAAACACTTTCTCTCGCTATACAAACATGTCTCCGTCAGTAGAACTTACTCTATGCTACTTCTAGAACAGGTTGTGTCTGTAAAAAAGTCTAAGGTACAAAACTTCTCTCAGTAGTGTCGATGTCCATTTTAAATGCCAGTTCAGAAAATAGAAGCAGCCATCTTCTAAACTGGCCAAGAAATCCTTCAAGTTCCTCTGTCAGTCGGTCGCCTGTCCATCAGCGTAAAATGTTCGCAGCAGTTATTTCCTGAGAACTCTGTAGCCGCTTCACTGAAACTGTCTGTCCTGTCTGTGGCTCCAACCGCCCCAAGTGCAAGACGCCCTGATGGGGGCTAAACCTAAGCCCCCTGCTTCAGCGGGCTTGTTAAAAAGCACAGCTGCTAGAGGATCTCCCCTCTTTCGTTAAAACTCTTCAACCGCCGTGGGAGCTCAACAACAGAGGCCCTATGTATCTGTGGGCGAGGCCTGGTGCGTGACAATCTCGATTCCCGAGGCAACGGCCTCCATTGCCGAGCCGTCTTCCTGCTCAGGGCCATTCGAGTAGTTTGGCGGAGGGGAGCGGGACGACCCTCCTAAACTGTCCTCCTCCTCTTCCTCATCCTCCTCGACCTCCCCGTCCTTTTCGGTTCCGTCTGAATCCTCCTCCTCCAGGGTCAGCTCGAACTGGAACTTCTCCCCGCCACTCTCCTGGCCTCCCGTGCCCCCGCCGTGGCTGTCGGTGCCCTGGTCATAGAAGGGCGGGGAGGGGCTCTGGGGGATCATGCTCTGGTACCAGTTCCTGTTGTCCTCCAGCGTGTCCAGGATGTCCTGGGCGTCGGGGTGCACCAGGTCGGCCCACGTCTCCCACAGAGGGTGGACGATGTAGTCGATGAAGCCCACCTGGAGACGGGACAGAGAGGGTTACCCACGTGCACGTTCATGCGAGAGCCCCAAATCCCACCCCCCTCCACGCCCCTCCACGACAGGCTCGCAGTTTTACATTTGAAACAAAACAGTGTATGAGGATAGGCAGGGAGCGGTGCCAGCCTAGGATTGCTGTAGGGGGAGGGGTAGAAAGGAACGACAGCTACTCTGTGCTGAACTGCAATGTGGGAGGCAATGCGCTCTGGGAGTTTAGAACAAGACGTTTTTGCAACGCCGGTTTCACAAGGGGGAATTCTAAGCCCAAATCGAGGAGTGTCTCTTTACCATATTAAACAATTTTGAATCCAAATGTGACTGGTTTTTTAGTTGCGCCGTACCTGGCTCTTCTCCACGGAGGCCGTGTGTTTGTCACACATGGGGCTGATCTCCATCCCCCTCTCCCGCTCTCGGTCTCCCTGGTGGAAAAACTCCTCCATTATCCGGTCGGTCCACTGCCTGTACAGCTCCAAGGACTTTGTGGGGTTGCTAAGGTCCGCACAGTGCACCATGTTACGCAACACCTGCAGGAGCAAATGGCACGAAGGTAGGTTCACGTTATTTTGAACACAACAACCTTTTAATTCTGTCGCCCGAGTGAATGAGTTGTTTTGAAAGGTTGTGACTCTGCGTGTCAGCCCATAATAAAGAGGACGTTTCAGACAGACCATTAGAGGAAATGAATGGAGGCCACAATTAAAGGATGAAGGACGATGAAGGATAGAGTGAGAAACAGAGAGAGAGCGGGGGCAAAGGTCAGTTAAGTAGGAGGACAGGTAATGATCATTTGGTGAGTAACCCCGCCAACACTGACTATTAATCAGAGCTATTAGAAGCTGGTAAATGAGGCAGTGGAAGGCTTGGATGGTCAGTTAAACACACACGAACACAAAACGACACCTACCTGTATTCTATCTGTGTAATTGTCCAGCAACAGCACTCCAGAGCTGGTCACCTTCTTGGTTTCTACCATCGTCTTTAGATCAGCCAAGAGACTCATGTGTTTTGACATGTCAGTTGCCAAAACCTGAAGAGGGGAAAAAAACACACGCGCAAACTGACATTAGCATGACGGAGATTCCAAGATTCAGAAGCCTGGAGAGAAACCAAAAAATAACAAAAGAATACAATAGGTTAGAAGCCGGAAGACTCACCATATCAATGACCATCTTGCGTAGTGACTGCCGTTGCTTCTTGGTGAGGTTCTGGAAGATGTCGCAGTTGTCTTCTTGAAGCAGCTTGAAGCCGACAGCCAGGTGATGGTTCTCCAGCACGGACTCGTCATTGTACATCAGCGCAAGCTCTGAGTCTAAATGAGGGTTAAATAGAGGTGATTATGATTGTGGTTGGCATCTCTGGTATAGTAGACATCTAGACGTGTCCAAGATTCAACAAGGTTAGCTTGAATAATAAATCCAAGCTCTCATTCTCCATCAAATGTTTATGGTGATAATTGTGACTTACTGGTATTGATTAAGAACTGATTTGATACACCAGGATGGTCCACGTCATGGATAGCTGCAGCAAAGATAGCCGCTAGGATCTCAAGATCTGTGAAGACCGCCTACAAAGAGAAGATGAGGCGAAAAAGAAGAGAAAAGGGTAAAGGTTTATTAATGGTTCTTTCTGAGAGAAGAGAACAGTTAATCCATGCCCCTGACTATTGATTCATCATTGATTTATCAGTGAAATGCAAGACTGGATTCACAGTGTACAAACATACATATTGGTCTTGTGTTTAGCCTGTGATTAAAAAAGGGCAGACACTTTTTAGAACAGGCCCCTGAAAATACACTGCTGCTATCGTCAACAAGCCAGGTAGGCGCTATCTTAACTAAAATTTGAAAAAATTTATGGCAACTCTCACAGTTGCACTGTCCTACGCTCAAGATGGGTAAACTTCCAATTTTCCTATTCCAGGACTTACATCCAGGGCTGGGGTGGAGAGGAGGATGTGTGTGGATTGTGCTACGTCAGCAGCATGCAGGCTGTTATGGTAGGCCACGTCAGAGTGGTAGTGGTCTTCCAGTGTCATCATGTACGCAACCAACGTGTCCACCGGGATCTTGAACGTCTTCAACAGGTCTCGATCCTACAGAATGAATGGTTTGTTTTAGACGTCATGTATCACAAGGGATTCAAATTCATGCTCAAGAAATTTATTTTTATTTCAAATTCAAAAATGAATACAAAATAAATAAATAAAATACATAATAAACAATAAAAATAATAAAATAGAAAAAACATTAAAAAAAGAAAATAATGCATAATATAAAATACAAATAAAAATAGATGCCGTTCCCTGTACGTACCTGGAAGATGGCATACATGATGCAGGTGAGCGGGCGGCTGTTGGAGTACTCTGAGACAGTGAAGATGTTGAGACCCCACTTGTTGAGGTCCTCCAGCTCCTTGGAGAGGAGCTCCTCCTTGTCCGTCTTGACACCGAACCGCGAGATGGAGCTGCCGGAGAGCGAGGGGCCGTGTGACACCTTCTTCACGCCGCTGATCTGCGTCATCAGCTGCTGTTTCTGCTGCTTCTTCTTCTCCCGTGCCTTGGACGTTGGCGACGGGATCTCAACATCGTTCTGCTTGTCTGAGAAAGAAAAATTCATTTAAAAAAAAATTATATAAAAATAAGAATTTATCATTTTTTACTTTTTTAAGGAACATGTTCAACAATAAAAGTACCAACATTTCCAGAGAATGAAAAGAGGAAACCCTAACAGAAATGATAGCAAGATGGCGTGTATAAAATCTATTATTTTTCACACAAGACTTCCCTTTTCTTTCCAGACTCAACATAGAGTGGGTGGACTGTGTCAGAGTGCAGGTGCTCCACCAGAACACCTGAACCAGGAAAGGTGCAGGAGAAGAATTAATTGATTCCGATGTCCAGCCATCACTTTGTCCATTCATCCCCCTTCATCCACCTGCGCTCTCCCCTCTCAGCTCCTACTGTTCATTCTTCTCTCGGGATCCCGACCCTCTCTCCCCCTCCCTATCCTCCTTTTTCTTCACAGAACTTCTTTCTCTCCCTGCAGGTGGCTGAGATCTCATCTCCTGTTCCTTTTCACTCCAAAAGGTCAGCCAATTGAAGTGGCTGCAGCCCCACCTCAGAGAATGAGGCAGTTTTTCTGAACTGGGCCATTCACTAGACGGCTGCGTCTTCCACAGCTGTGGGTTACATTTAAAACAAGTGTTGTTTTTTTGTGTGGGTAGGGGACCCCCCTGCATGAACGCAAACTATGAATCACTTCTTTATCAGACTTTTTCAGACAGGCTCAAAAACCTGGAAAACAACTGGTTTAAACCACACTTTATCAGCTAAGTTGTTTTTCAAAAGATAAATCCACGTAGTTTTGTTCACAACCATGAAAACCCTGCAGGCTCTGGCTTTCGGACTTACAACATATACGCCCAATTCTCATCTGTCAAGCCCCGAACTAAGCCTGGCCTATCAACCTTCTCCTGTTCAGCCATATTCAATTACCAGCTGTAATTCAAATAATCACTCTAACATTCTCTCTTTCTCTCTCTCTTCTTACACTTTTCTCTCCCTCTCCATCTCTCTCTATCTCTCCTCTGATTGGAGGTAATTGAGAACGGACGATTAAGCGCTCTCAGACATGTGCTGCGTGGGAGACATGGGGAAGAAATATATTGCTCTCTAATTCATTACAAGCAATCATTGTCATCACCGCCACTGAGACAGTGTGTGTGTGTGTGTAAGTTTATGTGTCACTATGGCATTGACCTCACTTGGGGGTTAGGCCTGGCCACATAGGCAGACAATTGCACTGGCACGACAGCGGGGACTATTCAAGCATATCACCTCCCTATACAGTCACATGTAAAGGCCCCAATACCCCCCCGCCCCCCACACACACACACATCCACCCCCGTTGCCTTTCATCCCCTCACCTTTTATGCCCCCGTTTCATCTTATCTGCTCTAATAATGACTACTCTAGCACACTCTATTCTGTCCTGTTCTATAACATTAGGTTTCCTCTAAATCATCTGTCTTTACTGGTTTCCTCTCCTCCTACATTTCCCTCCTTTCTATTCATGTCTTTCATTCTGCTTCATAAGACTTGGGGCGAGAGACAGATGTGGGGGGATGTTATATCTGGTGCTTTGATATTTATTTATTTATTAACAGTCAATTCCCTAAATGAGCCATGTTTTGCTGTTGTTGAGGGGCCAGGAATTTGAAGAAAATGATGCGACATGTGAGGAGGACAGCTGCGGCGGGAGAATGACGCACGTGAGCCGCACCCCCCCTCTTCCCAAAAAAACCCTATCTGTTATCACAATTTCAATAATCCGCCATCCCTCTTTCATGGCCAGCCAGTGCAGGGCTTGGACCGCCTCCACTGCCGCTCCTCGCGGAGCCAAATACAGGTGGAGCTCTTTATGTTCATTACGGCTCCGTTGCATTTGGCAGTGAAGCACTGTCAACGCTGGTGCACTGGCATACCCAAATGAAGCGATGTTCAGTAGTGATGCTACTGTACGATGCTACACACAGTGCGTTCCCTGCTATGACACCTCTGTGAACAGGCTCCATGTCTGGGTTCACCCTCCTCGGAATGGACGCATGGATGGATTGATGGATATAATTTGAACCGAGCTCACTGGTCGGCAGTCGTCCTCCGTGACCTACTTGTTTATAGGGCGGGCTGCTCTCCAACCAACAGGGGAAGTCCATGACTATTTTATCCCAGAGATTCTACTATCTATCCTTGGATTCCCCCTCAGCAGGGGGGATGTGGAGGGTGTGGGGGGCAGAGGCTGGGATGAGTCACTCAGTCCGCGGTACGGATCTCACCGCCAGCCAACAGGGGGGATCCTCTACTCTTCTACCTCTCGGCTTTCCTTTTCCACCGCTGTCTGTCTGACAACCTCTCTCCCTCAGTCGCCCTCCCACCTTCGCTCCTTATCCGTCCTCCTGTCCTTACCCTTGCTCCATCTCAATTTACCTTGCTTCTACCGCTCCACCCGACTACCCCCCCCCCCTTGCGGCATTGATCCGTGAGGGAGGCATCCACTTACGGCCAGATCAGACCGGATCAGGATGCCAATCGATCGGAGGCAGGATAAATGTAATCAATGCTCCTCTCCTTTGTGCCTCTAATCTGGTTTCTATAATCCTTTTATAGAGATATTTTCAAAAAACCTCACAATAACAACTTTTCAGGAATGGATGAAAATTTCGTTAATATTCTCACATTTATTCTCCTCACACATTCTCCCCCCCACCCAAACACACAGAAGACACACAAACTACCAAGCTGTAATTCAAATAATCAATCTCACATTCTCTCTCTCTTTCTCGTCTTACACTTTTCTCTCCCTCTCCATCTCTCTCTATCTCTCCTCTGATTGGAGGTAATTGAGAACGGACGATTAAGCGCTCTCAGACATGTGCTGCGTGGGAGACATGGGGAAGAAATATATTGCTCTCTAATTCATTACAAGCAATCATTGTCATCACCGCCACTGAGACAGTGTGTGTGTGTGTGTAAGTTTATGTGTCACTATGGCATTGACCTCACTTGGGGGTTAGGCCTGGCCACAGAGGCAGATTGCACTAGCACGACAATGGGGGCTATTCAAGCATATCACCTCCCTAGGCAGGATAAATGTAATCAATGCACCTCTCCTTTGTGCCTCTAATCCTTTAAATTGGAGATATTTTCATTATTTCAGGAATGGATGAAAATTTCGTTAATATGATCACATTTCTTATCCTCACACCACCCCCCCCCCAAAAAAAAAAAACACACAGGAGACACACAAACTATGAGAAACTATTTCCAGAGCCAGATTGTGTCGCCCACACTGACAGCACCTAGTTCCAATTCACCGACTCAGATCCCGGCTAACAAGCTCAAACGTCAATCAAACGGCACCTCACGCAAAGTACGCAACCACCTTAATGCCTACTCTTTTTCCAGGGGCCTATTTGGCGAATTGGAAAATGCCTGTTCTTTCCATACATATTTAATGGGAAATTTCAGTTGCATCAAACATTCTAGGCAAGGTTTAATGGCGCAGCATTTTATAATACGCCCCCGCAAAAACCTGAACTGGCACAGTCCAAAATGGTGGCTTCAAGTGAGAGAATGAACCCGAGCACAAACACAAACACACACAAACACACACACACACTCCACATGGGAAGTGTATTTCTGTGTGTGCACAGTGTATATAGATATTTTCCTTTTTTTTCAGTGGAATCAGAATGCTGTTTGAAGCTCCGTCATGACTTGATCATCTGTGTATGCATGAGGATGTGAGTGTGTGCTGGCGTGCTCATGCTCTTTAATTACCGAGGAACGTGTTGGAGATGAATTCCGAAACCTGATTCCCAGACCTACTCATCTCCGATAGGTGCGTCAGCTCCCGGTTCAACATTCTCTTGAACTGCAAAACAGAGGGGTTGGGGAGGGGGTAGAGAGAGAGGGAATATCGTCAGTTTCCACTGAGGGAAAACCTGAGAGAATTATTGGTGCAAGATTCTGTGGGGAAAAAAAGCATCACTAGAGATCAGTCTAACTTCACCAGCTTAATGCCTAATGAAAAAAAAAGAAAGGAAGGCATCGTTGTTTGTTTTTGTCTTTAATGCTACCCATGTTTCATAATAACAGGGGTGCCATACATGATTTGTACTAAAATCATAGACGGCCACCATCAAATTTAAAAGCATCTCCCTAAATCCCACCCCCAAAATTATTTACTTTGACCACATTGGGTAATATCTTGTGGTTTTATGTTCTCATTGTGTCAGTGTGCAAGAGTTTTGATTTCTTCAAGAGGAAAACAGTGTTGGGTGCAAAAACTTCCTACTGCTTATTACTGGCAATTTGAGGTTTCTGGTTTCCAGTACAGTTTATAATATTACAGATTGAAAAAACCCATGCATAGATTCCTCAGACACTGCAGTCACAGCTGTTTATGGCAGAACCTCTCATGCATCGACACGCACGCACACACACACACACACACACTCACACTCGCAGACACACATACACAGACATAGACCTCTGCAGAGGACTCAAGATGGAGACTCAAGGCACAAAACACCATTCTGTCATTTGCAGACCCCCCACAACCACGCATACACAAAACACACAGATATTTAATGACACACAGTATCTAGCACACATTAAAAGGCTGCACAAGGACCAAAACAGTACAATGGGGTAAAACCAAAATTATTATATTATAATTATAATAATTATAATTAGCGGAGCATGGTTTCACACAATGCTTCACAAAACCGGGCACATTATGATAATGCTAAACTGGGAAACTCCTTCTATTGTGTTTAGTCTTTAAAAACAAATCTAAACCCAGATGCTTTGCAACACCACCGCAAGACCACGGTATCCCGACAAGCTACGTAGGTAAGATGTAGACACCACACACACCTTAATGTAACCCCAAGACACAGACAGCAGATAGTTGGCTTCAGGCATTTTGGACCCCGTTTTCTCCGCCCGACACAGAGCCAGCACTGAAATCCGATCCAAGCTAATTTAGCGGCGGGTGAACGGGAAGATTCCTTTAGATCCCTAAAGGAAGTGCACGCAAAAAAAATTTAAATCCCTTTACGGTCTACGCTTCTCTTCTTTCTAACCAAGAGGGCTGCCAGTCGACGCCACGCTCTTTATCTTGGTGGCAGAAAGGGGCCAGACGTGGGTCTCCATGGTGAGGTGGTTACGGTGGTGGAGGCTGGGTGGAGGCTGGGTGGAGGCTGGTGCGCGGGTTTGCGTAGCCGTGCTAGGCTGCTGCAATCCTGACCGGGGAGATCCGGAGAGCTGGGCTATCTGACTGGGCTGGAGCGGCTGGGAGCTCGGGGGGGGGGGATTCTCAACTCACTGATGCATAATGGAGAGAGAAAAAATTACGGAGGAGGAGGCAGGAGGTAGGGCGCGCGATGGAGACAGGAGGGAGGGTGTCAGATGGTGGTGGTGTGTGTGTGTGTGTGTGTGTGTGGGGGGGGGGGGGTAGAGGGAGGAGGCTGCGATGTTCATCTGACTGCAGGCGGGGAAGGGGGGAGATCGGAAGAGCAC
>JAOEHI010000019.1:2789529-2809535 GCA_025447815.1 Percopsis transmontana | reverse complement strand
ATCTATAGATATATATCTATATATATATATATCTATATCTATATATATATCTATATCTATATATATATATATCTATATATAGCTGAACAGTATCTTGGTGTCCCATATGCCCATAGTTTAAACTGTAGGGCTTTACATATGACGAATCATCTATGGGCATAACATGTGTTTTCACTTTGATTTATCATGTTGATGGGATTAGCACACGTGGAATGAACAGTGTTATATACGTGTATGTGTCTGTGTATGTGTGTGTGTATATATATATATATAAAAAAATTTTAAATGAACATATCGTGTTCGCCCAAATAATCCAGAACACAAAATCTAGTGCAACAGCATGAGGTCTAGGGATATTTTAGGGCACCATCTTTTATGTGAGGTTTTGGTTTAAAAAACAAACAAAAAAAAATCTCCAAATCTTCAAGTTACTTATCTATTTTTATACAAGTTACTATCTATTATTCCTTAGATAAGAGTAGACTTCCAGTTAAAATGATTTAAACTGGTGCAAATTATATAGTGGGTGTTCACCATGTTTAGTCAAACACTAGATTAAATCAATTAATCTCAATCTGTACATAGACAACTGGGTTTGTCCTTGAATCTATGGCAACTAAATGCCCTAGCACAGACCTGGGACGATATAGATCACGAGGTTAGGCCTTGAATGCATCCTTAAAGAAAAACACCCTGAGAGAGAGAGTTCACCCTCAGAGTTCTCATTTGGATGAGACAATGCAGTACTATTTACATTTACATAAGAGGAAATAGGACTGGTAGACACTAACATTGTCAGTTCATCAGAGCCAGACAGACAGAAGAGCATAGAAATCTATTGAGGTAAACAAGTATCGTCGTATATGGCGGTGGTGCTAAAAGTTCTATCTTCCTGACTACTGTTTAAAGTGAGAGGCCCTACTGACCGACAGAGCAACAACCAACTATGGCCAAGCTGGTGGGGTCTAAAGTATATTGAGGGACCCTTGGGTCATGTTGCATGGATGTGCGTTTTCCCCCTGCTATCTGCAGCAGAGGCAACAAGAAGTACACACCTAGCTTTAGGTGACCGATGTTACCACGATTCTCTGTCGACATTTGCGAGGTGCGTGGTACGCCCTTCTGCGTAGTCCAGAGGACTACAGTGAGATACCGAGCAAATGATTTAAAGAGAAACTACTTCAAAAAGGTGCTTTGAATGTCTGAGGTTGTGTTTTTTTTTTTTTAAGAAACGATACATTCATACTGCGGTAGAGGCACAGCTGAGGGATAGACATCTGTAGTGGTGGTTAAAGAATTAGCATTCTAAGGCACTCAAATGACACTATGGCACAACTAATAACAAAAAAAACATTAAATAAACACCACCACTCATACAAAGTTACAAATCCCACAAAAAGTACTGCACAAAAAGTCATTCTTACTCACAGTTGCAACAAGAACAAAAAGAAAACTTAGTTGTATTCCACCCTTGTAAGTTCAAACACACAACCACCCTCCTGGGTGAGAGATACTCTTCCCCTCCCCTCCCCTCCCTCCCGCTGAAACAGACACTGGGTAGGGTTGAACTGATAAAGCGACTCATGTTGCTACTCTCTTTTCTATGTACATTGCACACTCGGCCGTGGGAGGTGTACGAGTGGGCCCGAAAGCTGCAGCACCGCACTGGGGAGGGATGGGTCCCTGTTAGGTCCAGGCTGGGTCTGGGCTCAGATCTCCTGCAGCGAGTGGCTAATCTCAATCCTCTCCGTCTTCACAGCCGGCTCGATGGAGACTCTAGAAACATCGGCCTCGCTGCCCAGGTCACTCATGTCATCAGAGAACGTGTCTGAATGGCACAAGAACAGGGAAAGCTTAGGGCTGCGATTCAGCCTTATTTATCACACGAGGCTCAAAAACCAATGCTGTAATCCTTGAGTAGGACAGGCAGAACCAGGGACTAAAGCTACACTAAGGAGACTTCATTAGACTCATGAGGGCTTACCCTTTTCCAAGAATGAGGGCATCATGGAGCTAAGGTCACTGAACTGTAAGGAAAAAGAAAAGAAGAAAAATACACACATTGTTGAAACATCTGCAGCTTGAAAGTATTTTAAACAAGAGATTTGATTCGGATTGAAGGCACAATGCTGCACAGGGATTATACATGCATACCTGCCTGAAGTGGGAGATTTTTACAATTATAAAGTTGTGCAATGACACCGACTCTAACACACTGTTCCTTTACCTGTGTGACTGTATGGAGGTACACACTAGAAACACATCAGCAGAGCACCGTCTCCTCACCTCTCCCATGACAGCGATGGGGGTTTCTCCAGTGGCCTGGGCCACACGATGTTCCACCAGGTAAAACATGTACTCGTCGTAGAGCAGCCGGATAAGGTGGAACGAGCCAAAACTAGCCGCACTGCGCAGAGTCAGGTCTCTGATCACCATGGAGCTAAAAGGGGGAATAAGATACCATTACAATGAGGTCATTTGGGGAGCAGATAGGGGTTAGGCACCTTGCTTAAGGATGCTTACAGGTAGGCCAACTCTGAACAGCTCAAAAACATGAAATTTCTCTGGATTTACATCTTCTTACTCCCATGTAAGTTTTGTTGTTCCTGTTAGGGTAGGACAACTGGCACTTTGTGATTGGTTCTTTTGGATAGATTAAGGTTGCTGACCTCTGCAAATTTCCAAAAAAAGGCCCACCCAACACAAAAACCCAGAACAGAGAAATCAAATATTGAAATTAATACATTATAAATTTATCATGAAACATTGGAATGTTTTGGATGTTTAATGTATTTACTTAGAGCCCAGAATTGCATTAGGTGGAAAGAGCAAAAACGAGCTTTTACGGATTTACGTTTCCAGGCACCAACCCTTGCTCCAAGTCACCAAGAAGTTCTACTTGAACTGACCCATCGTGTTTCTAATGCTTCTGCTTGTTGCCCTTCTGGCAATCAGAGCTGCTTTGGAATGGAAAAAATAACCCGTTTTGACGTCACTGACTGGGGAATGGCAGGAAAGTGGGTGCAACATGATTTCTTTTATTGTCGTAGTGAAATATCTGGTAAGAGCTTAAAGAACAGGGCGTGGCGTATCTCAACCCACACCTGTAAAAAGACCATTTGAGCAGGAACTGGCGTGCAGCCTTAGGGAAGCTGGGGCTGCCCTGGTGGGGCTTTAGGACCTGAGAAACCACGTTGTCCAGCCAGGCAGCCCACTGGTCCAGAGAGCTCTGCTGCTGCAGAGTCACCTTGAAGTCCTGCTCCAAGCGCTGAACCACGCTCTCGTCGCACTGACACACCCAGGAGGCCTGCTCCTGTAACATAGCAACCCAGTACAGTGTCCATATCTTTGCCTGAGCATATCTGGAGAACATCATTTTTCAGTTTTAATAACCTTCTAAAAAAAAATTTGAAATAATTGTTGCCACTCCCTTGCAGATATAAAGGGACAGTAAAACACCTGCTAGCCAAAGTTCCCACTAATCCACAATTACCTGGACATTAGCAAAGTCCACCCGGTTGAGGTCGGAGAGCATCTGGTTAATCTGGGAGGTGTTCTGGAGGACGGCACGGGCCGCCTGGGCCAGGTGGTTCAGGCTGGTGTAGCGACGCAGTGTCTGGGCAAAAGCACTGACCACCGCCACCTGTGCATGATGACGGCAGAAGCCCAGCTCAGCGAGTTGATGCGTACTGTATTGCTAGGAGGGAAGTGTTGGACGTGGCGTTTACCTTGGTGCGAATGATCTCTTGAGGGAAGTCAGTCATGGCAGAGGTCAGCCAGCCCTCCAGACTCTTAGCGAAGTTGCGGATGGCCTGAGTGAGAGTGCCTGAGTACCAAAGCAATACCACTCAGCGGTGTGTACAGAGGCAGCAGGGTGACATACACATTATTAACGCGTTTTCCCCTCCTCTGTGCTGACCGGAAATCCCCCCCACGAAAGGGTTTGCTAAAAGATAACGACAAGCTAAGTGACATGGATAATGTGATCAATTTTCAGCGCAATTTCTATTACAGCGCAAGTCACGTCGCGTTTTATCCTCTATAACCTATATCATATAATATACATATGATCTTTACATAGTAGCTTTATGCTTTCGCCACAGCCAGATGACCCTTCTGGGATTATTGAAAGACTAGCTTTGTCGTAGGACCTTCTGCGGTAGAGGCACCATAAAGAGGTGATACTGACTGGGGACGGGTCGCAGGACATCAGGGATCAGGATCTCGACCAGGGCCTGGTACAGGATGTGGTCACAGCTCCTCATCCACATTCTGACTGGCTCGTATTTACACAGAGCCACCAGCTTCTCCCTGGGGATCACACCGTCCAAATCTTCCTCGCTTCACAGAGACACAGACAAGAAGTCACACAGTTACCCTAGACGGGAAATGACATCTTTATTTATTCAAACTACACTTCAAGTTCTTCTTCTGCGTGTTTTACATGCTTCCCATATGGAGTGTCCTTTAGTTTGGGTCACGTTTTCAACGTGGAGCAGAATCAAATGTATCAGTCTTGAACACGCAGTGAATGAGAATAGAAAGAGAACACTGAATAAAAGTTACACTACAATAAATTCTGCATGTTGCCACTGAATCATCTTCCTCCACTTTGTCTTTCCTTCTCCATCAGTAGCTGCTCCTCCTCCTCATTAAATAACAATGAGTATAGTGGCCTTTGCTTACAGTACTCCGTCAGACGCTGTTTATTATAAGCATGCCGTGGGCTTACAGTTAAAAAACACAACAGCCAAAAGTTTAGATCGTCAGGGTTTCTCATGTTGTCTACATTATATGAAGCTACAAACTTCATATACATCCATGCCCATTTATGAAAAAAGTGGTCTGTGAAATGACCAAAATTATGGGATCAATGAATTCATCCCAGGTATTTGCCTCATTCCCTGCCTCTAATTTGGAACTGCTCCGTGTTTGGTCTGACCTGCTGGAGATGGTGGTGTTTCCGTCACTGGGGGGCGCTGTTGAATACCAGAAGGTCTGCCAAAGCTTCTCAATGTAGTGGAACTGGAGGTTCATTACAACATCTAGAGTAGCCTGGCGGGGGAGAGCGACAAGGGAGGGAAGAGAGATAGGGGGAGGGGCAGGAGGAGGAGGGAGGCAGTCAGGGAGGGAAGAGAGGAGGGAAAGAGAAGAGAGCGGGGGAGGGGAGGAGGAGAGGAGAAAAAAAAAACAAAAAAAAAAACAGAGCTGAGCCATGGCAACCAGACACACAACAAAGTTTTGGGCGAATGGGCCAGGCAGGCAGGCAGTCTCTCTCTCTCCCCCCCACAATCAGACAATGAGTGAGCTAAACGCTGCCCCTCCCCACACATTAATCACTAGGCAGAGCCCAAAGGCAACATTTAGTCTTCATAGAGACTTCATCCCTCGCAGTCAATTTTACTTCGTATTTATTTGTCCCAGTTGTTTTTATTCGGCGGATTAGCCTTAGCGATTTCTTCACCCCACTGAGCCAGAACACTTCCTGTTGGCGTGCATGAGCCAGACTAACCTGGGCTCCTTCAAGTCAACACACGCCTGGTAGTGTCACCCAGTATGGAAGACAATCTCCCAGGCCTTGAAGGAGACACCACAAGTAAGTGATGGCTGATGGGTGAGCATTAAAAAAGAAACTGAACATCCTCCGTCCTCCGCCATGAAAAACAGAAGTGAAACGTGTGTGTGTGTGTGTGTGCGCGTGTGTGTGTGTGTGTGTGTGTGTGTGTGTGTGTGCCCACGTGTGTTTTGTTGCTACAGTTAGTGTGCATGGAGGATGATTCACACCATGCCCTGAGATTCTCCCCTTTCTCTCTGGCAGGACATATGCCTGCCCCTGGATCTTGTTACACAGCAGTGTAGGCTTCAATCACATGATGTTTTTGCTTCCTCTCAAGCCGTCGCCATGGCAACCGTGTTTACCGTTGCCTGTGGCAACAGTTCAAACACAGAACTCCAAAACAAAAAGGAGAATTCCCCATCCCCTCCAAACAAGAGTGTGTTACCTCCCCCGGTTTTCACCGCACAGGAAAGAGAGCATGCCTTTAAAAAAAAAAAAGACTACAATTTTGAAATAATAAAAAAAAAAAGTTGGAGATCTCTCACACACACTGCAGAGATTCCTCATCCCCCTTGAATCCTGCCACGCATTCACAAAGCTAATGTGCATTTCATTTCCCTCCACACAGGTGTTATTTTACAGCATCAGACCACAGAGCTCTTATCAACATAAAACTTTGACACGCGTGAGCGTGGACAGGAGGCTACCTCTGGTGTTTACACGGTTTATAGCACGGCTATCATAGATAAAGTGTGGCCGAACAGAATATAACTGTACCAAAGTGAGAATGACATTATTGCCCTGTGACTTGGCCAGTCTGTTACCTCTGCTATGCTGTAACTTTAATTGGTGCCAGTAAAGGCTTTGTGTACGGAGTTAACAGGTCGCTGTTTGTTCAAAAGGAGGGAGGGGACACCGCAGTGGCACTGAGAGCTTTGAGAGTGACAGAAATGCATCGGCAGACAAAGACAGGGAGCCCATGTGCCCGCTCGCAGACAAGGCGACACAAAGGCCTGCGGGAAGGCCACCACAAAGACACCAAGATGTCCACCCAGCACGCTGAAAGGTTAACTGGCATGTCTTGAAAGCTCTGCGGAGATGAAAGGACGGCGGGAACAAAGGGAGCGTGGTGGGGCTGGGCAAGGGGAGGGCACGGATAATGTGATAAAGCCAGCGCTTCGCTGCCTTAATCACAACCTCCCTTTTGTCTTCCGCTCTGCCTCACTCCCTCTGTTGCCAGGAAAGGCACCAAATTCAAAATCCAATATTGATTCTTCCTACCCGACTGCTGGTCCCCTTCCTCCTCGAGGTGGGGGTGGAGGTCTCTATCCCATTCACTCTGATAAAGACACTCCTGATGTTTCAGTGTCAGCTGTCCCCTATCATTCCATCATTCATCTTTTCATCGCCCAAACAAATAGTCTGCTGACAATCAGTAAGGGCAGAGCGGCTCGCTCGCTGTTGTTCGCCACCTGCTCTTGTACTGTATGCTATCAAGTATTTTAGAGTGGAATTGGTCAACCCATTCCCTTTACCCTGCATATCATTGCTATTTTGGAGATTTTTTATTAAACATTCATGGAGTGAAGAAAGTTCAGGAGTACTACTTATAATAAATGATCCTGGCGAAAGCCATTCAAAATCCTGACCAATGCATCTTTATTGGCAATGTTTCATTTATACCAGTGGCATCAGCTCTCCGGATGGACCGCACACCGCCAGATGTGTGTTCCAGATGTCCAGGCGTCTAACGGACGGGGCCACGGAGGGCACTGAGGTTTAAATGTGTACAGCTGAGTAACAAAGACGCGAGGAACACTGAGACACCCAAGCGTACATGCTCCATGACGCGGCGACTGCTGAAGTAGCAGTAGCACAGAGTGAGATACCTCGCAGTGGTCCCTGTAGAGTGTTTGCAGCTTTTTCACATCTTCTACGTTGATGCGCTCAGGCAGAGGCTGGGTCCCGAGGTCAGGGGAGGGGAACGGAGGCAGAGCGTGGGACACATCTAGGACAGAAGCAATGGTAAGCACGGGTGTATCTGCTAGGCAGCACACATACAGGTGTTTTGAGTAGGCTGAGTCAACACTGCAAGCGTGCCTGGCTCCGTGCCTGGCTCCGCTGATGACGTCAGCAAATGCGCGGAATAATGCTGCGTTCGAGCTCAAATAGCATTTTAATAGTAAAAGTATTAAAACGTATACTTTTATATCTTTTGACTGTGTGGGCAGCCATGTTGCTGTGACGTCAAGTCGGTGTTGAGAAACCTTGCCCGAGAACCTGACAGGTTATATTGAATTCCCCCCCCCATCGGAAGTGGGAAATCCCCAGTTGCGACAAAACTGAACTCAGCACAACTCCACTCTACTACTTCAACCTGAGAAGACGTCGAATCAGCCAAAATAACTCAAAACATCTGTGTGGCTTTCCAGGGGCTTCATTACAATTACAATGAGGTCCTTTAGCAGACGCTTTTATCCAAAGCGACTTACAATTACATGGTGCTATTACATGGAGCAGGTAGTGGTTAGGCATCTTGCTCAAGGATGCTTACAGGTAGGCCACCTCTGGGGCTGGAACCAACGACCTTCCGGCTGGGAGTCCAACACCTAGACCACTAGACTATCCCGCCCCCTATCCTGAAATTAGTGGACTTTAAACTAATTAATTTCCATTAGTAACATCAGCATTTTGACTGATATTTTGACTAATATTGCCTGAGACAAAAATGTGCTTCACAAGATTGTATCATACATCAAAAACATATAATTGAAAGTTGATAATAATTCTCCAATCCTCCACCCTTCTAAGATGCAGCAAGCTCCTACCGATGTACTGCTGGTGGTGCTGGCTCTGGGCTGCCACCGACTGCTCAGGGGTGCTCGATGAGGGGTGAGAACCCCCAGACAGGTTATAAGACATGCTGTCTACCTTCTGCAGGGGCTTGAACCTGTAGACAGGGGATAGGGCTGATTTGCATACGTCCTGTAACGTCCAAATAAACACTGGACGACAAGACGACATAAATGGTGCACAGGAAAGTTACGGATGGAAATTGGGAGAATAGCAGACGGGTAGGAGGAGAAGACTGACCTCTGCTTCTGGTGAGCAGGCTGCTGCCTCATGGCCATGTACTGGGAGTCCTCCTGGAGCCGGTTGAGCGGCGAGTCTGGCTTCACGCGGATGCCGTAGTAGTGGTACTTTGAGTTTCCTCTGATGAGAGACCGCCACAGGGGAATCAGGTCGAGGTGAAGGCTTGCCATCAGTTTAAATCACTGTATAATTTACTTCTTCTATCAGCAATACGAGTACTGTCACATCTACAGTATAATGTACACACGATTACAGTTATTAGCATCATCTTGGTCATGTGCGTCCTACAGCGTGCTACCTGGTGCCAAGGCGACGGGTTTTGAGGCCCATGAAGACGGATCGGATGAGCTTGCCGAAGGAGGCTGCGTTGACCGGATCCAGTTTCTGCTCCTGGCAGTGGCGCAGGTAGTGATTGTACAGGGAGCTCCGGGGCAGGCTCACCCCTTCCATTGTCTCGTAGTTATCCAGCAGCCACTGAAGCTAAAAATAAACACAGGACAAAGACGCACAGTCAGTCGGCCCTAATGGAGCGACTCACAGCCCACAGATGGCCACCTGGCCGGCAAGGGAGAGGAGTGGGTCTTATCACATCAAAAGAGCCTCATGATTCGTCACCAAGGCACCACGGCACCTGGCTAGGGTGGTTAAACACTTGGGGAACCGACCATTCCCCCTGCAGTTCTGCCTACACCTGAACTTCTTCAGGTAAAGTGAGTAACCACTATTGATGTCTGAATTGTGCCTAGATCTGTAATGTAAAGCTCAAATAATTGTACTGAGCCCCCAAATCTACAGCATTAAAGGTTTGGAATTAAATTCTCTATTAATACATTTAACATCATTTATATTTGCATATTTATGATGCCAATGTTTTATACAACTCAGGGCACAGCTGGGATGGATTCCACATTAGAAACAAGGGTATATGGACAGTTCTGCCAGCTATCCTTTGGTCAGGTGTCTGCCTGTCAAATAACAGTTCATTTACACATTGTAATGATGGCTGGTCTGGTAGTACAGTAGTCAAGTACCGTTTCATTTCCATTTGACGGCGTTAAACCAATTTTGCGTATTGAAATAGCAGAGGAGGCGAGTACAATCTTCTAGAGTGCATGAGCAGGAGCAAATACAGCACTGCTACACGACACTGTTATAAACAATTACAATTAGGTCATTTAGCAGACGCTTTTATCCAAAGCGACTTACAGTTACATGGTGCTATTACATGGAGCAGATAGGGGTTAGGTATCTTGCTCAAGGATGCTTACAGGTAGGCCAACTCTGGGGCCTACCTCTGGGGCCTACCTCTGGGGCCTACCTATCAGAAACAGCTGATACAAATGGGTGTTTACATTCATGACAGGCAAGTACATTTGTAGGAAGACCATTCTAAAAGACAACGGTGCTGTGCAGAGTAAGCATGGCTAGCAGAAGGTAATGTATTCACTAGAAGCCACGGCTTGTGATGTGTTTAAATGTCCGTTTTAAAAACAAAGTTCCAGATCGACTTACATGGCTGTTGAGCAGGCTGCTTTTGTGAGTTGCAATTCCATCAGACTTTTGGAGGTTTTCAATCGCCATTTCAAGCTAAAGAAAATAAGCATGCAAAACAAAAAGATTGAGGGGGAAAAAGTTTTTAAAAAAAAAAAATGTTAAAAAAAGAGGGTAGGAGAAAAATAGAGAGAGAGTTGAGAAAGAGGTAGACAGAAAAACATAGAAGGGGAAATAAGTTAGCAGGCAGCCAGATCTCTGCATTTTAATCAAAATCAGTCAGTGTTGCAGCCAAAATCATTATTGGTTGACAAAAGCATGCAAATCAAAGGACTCATAAGATTAAGCTGCTCAGGCTTGCTGTCAGACACTCTAATGTATGCAAATATCAACCACTAAATAGGGGCACAGGTCACAATGAGGCCTGGGACAATAGGTTAAGGATGTCTACCACCCCCATCCCAACACACACACACACACAAAATAAAGAAAACAATGGAATCCTGAAATGCGTTGGCCACTTATAAAGTCTAAGAAAAAAGAAGAAAAAAAACAGGATCGGGACTAGGGCTCGGTATCGGCATAAAAGCCCTGACTTGATTGCAATTCACAAGCTAACGATTAGATTCAATAAGATTAGATTCCGGTCCGATAGGAATGGGATATCAAATACTATATACCAGCTTTCCATATTTGGAGGGAAGTTTAAAAAGCTCTAAAAAGGGAACACACATTTACAATGGCACTGGAAACAACTTGTGAAAACATCTAAAGAAAAGGCCAAAGGCTTGTAAACCAGAAATGCATATTAGCCTACAAAATAGTTACTATTAGATGATATTATTGCACACCCCTAATCGGGACAGAACAAAATTGATCCAAATAGTCCATATTATCTCTCCCTTTCTTTCCATCATTCCCAAGGACCCATTTTCAATGGATAAAACCGGTTGTTGAGATTCAGCGTTATGGCAGAAAATAATGACAGAAAATAATAGCAGTCATAGCGAATGACAAAACCAGGGACTTTCTTTTAAGCCTCAAAAGAAAATGCAGAGAAAAAGAGGAGGAGAAAAAAAGATGTGTAGCTTGTGCAGCCAAACTTGAGACAGAGGAAAAAAGCAGGCAGCGATCCAAGCCTTGAGAAGGGCTCCCGAGGGCCCTTGGCCAATGGTAATGAGCCCCGGGGGTTGTTTTGTTTCGCAGGGCGCTCAAGTGCCTGTGAAACCCTCTGAAACAAGCCACTGCTGAATTATTTAAGATAGTACCCTGGTTCTCCAGTCTCTCAACACATCACTATGGCTCTGGGAGGCTCACACTGAGTTGGGAGCCACCGACGGGTCGCAAAATGTTTAAATAATGTTATTTAATATTGTAATATTTATAGTAGTAATTACATCATTCGTGATGCTAGAGGATACACGCTACCGCGGCCGCTGCACCGCTCCTAATGGTGTGTCAGGTGTGTCACTTACCATAGCCGAGGAGGCTCGTGCGGATGGCGAGACGTGGTGACGGCTTCCATCCATGCACCCTCCGTGGATCAAGTAGGTGTTACCGCTGGAGATCACCTGGCTGCTGCCCACGTCCATGGCAATGCCCACCATGCCGTGAGGGTGCACCCCAGGGCTGGCGGAGGTGACCACCGTGGTGACCTGAGCTCCTCCGGCCTGGGAGTCAAAGTAGGAGCCGCCACTGCTCTGGCCGTACAGCTGGGCCTCCGGGTAGGAGTACGCTGTACGGCTGGGGGGGGGGGGGCAGGGTGTTACTGATGCAAACACTAATGTTGGACAGAATTACATTGATTTCCAGAGGCCATGACTGCAGAAAGGATCTGCATATGCTTACTCGGGGAATTTAATTTGTTAAAATGCCTATTTACCATAAAATCATCTATAATCCAAACCATTCATTCATTCATATCAAAGCATTATTCTTTGCACTTGAAATGATCAAAGATTTAGTTTCAAGGCTCGCCTTGATTAGAAACAAATAGTTATTCTGTAAAATAGCCCACTGTATTGAAACAAAGTCATCACCATACAAAAACCATTTGTAATTGTAGGCTTAGTTATCGACCAATGTGTGCACTGAGCACATGCTAAATACATAGTCGTGTCCACATAGACAATGCTGCAGTTGCACAATATCCTTAACAAAGCTAGAGCTGTTAGGAAGCCAGTTGTAAATACAACAGATTTTAGTAGCGTCAATGGCAATCTCATTAGAATCACTTTGAAAGCTGGCTGTGAACGGAGCTATGATGCGTCCTTAAAAGCCCTGCTTATCTGACATTGATGAAACACAATTTAATCCTTAACTCTTGATAAACTATACGCCCTTTTCACGCATGAAACCTGGAACATTGGAGGGTTCACTTTCATCTCTCTCTCTCTCTCTGAGATTAAGAGTAATGTGACAACATCGTAAAACATTTACGGTCATGTGTGTTGTGAAGCGTGACTTACATAGTTCCATTGGTATACACTGTTTCTCCGCCTTCCCCTATATATTGGACCTGGGATGGGTAGACATGTTGTACCTGTTGAACCTACGCACAGTGAAATAGATACAGTATTATGATGATCACATGGGAGTTATTGTCACATTGCCAGGATGGTTTTAAGATCCCAACGGCTACACACACACACACACACACACACACACACACACACACACACACACACACACACACACACACACACACACACACTCTGCAGCAGTTTATGTGAGTGTGTACCTGCTGAGGAACCTGTTGCACCCTGGGTACTGAAAGTTGCTGTGTCTGTGCTGCCTTTTGGGGCGTGCTTGTTGTTTGAACTAGCACCCTCTGTGTGGACAAAAGACACACTGTCATAAATGTACATGCAGTATATACACAATCATATGCATATACACATATATTCATGTATACATTAGCCTTTCAACACAACAGAGGGGGAAATATTTGATTTCTCATGTGACTATGACCCTGTCGCACATAACCCTGTGTGTTATGCGTCATAATAACAGGGTTTCACAATAAATAAATGGCAAGGCATATTCAAAAGACACAGAAGCACCATCAGCCTCCAACCCAGAATTTGGTATTTTTCCATTTGATATATCCCACCCCTAGTTCCTCTTTAAGCGAGTGCTGAAGGAGAACTGCACTCATGACAGACCAAAAAAAACAAAATTAATTTAAGATTCCAAATACTGTACATCACTTGTACTGTATATGCCCCATATATACATGTGTGTACACAATTTGTATGTTTTGCACTGTTCTTGTTGTATTGAATGTTGCAATGCGTTTTTTCTTGTGTGAGTGTGTTTATATATTGCTTACATATTTCTTCTCAGTGGGCCAAACATTCACTAACTAACTGACTAACTACTGGAGTTTCAAGGAGGAGTCCTTTATAAAACTCTTTGAGTTTTGAGCAATCAGTTCGGCTGTGCAGCCTTTGAGAGGACACAGGACGCACCGGCTACTGTGCTATCCAGTCACTGGAAGTGACTGGATAGCTGCTGACTTTTAGGTAGTGGAGCAGGATGAAGAACCAACCCACCTGCTGGGAGGCTGGAACGGGCTGTACCACAGGCGCCTGGGCGGATGTCGACGTTCGCAGTGGCACACTGGCCGTGGCCTCGGACCCTCCCTCAGAGCTCTGCATACTGCAAATGCAAAGGGAAAAGGGAATGAAGAGGATATAGGAATATGTGGAGAGAGGAGGGTACTATAGGAGGGCATTATATGGCGTGAAGACACAGCCTAATCAGAGGCCATGTTAAACATCTGAAAGAACGAGATTAGCACATTTCAAGCCAATACACATGGACAGCCATACCAAATACCCCCCAGTACGCGTAAATGCGCGCACGGACACACACACACACACTACTTTGGACCGTAGCGCCCCCTGAGGTCTAAACCTACAGCGCTGCTGCGTCACTCCACTGGATAGTCATGTCACTGTAGCACAGTGCAGGGCAACCAGAAAGACTGTCTTTTGTATAAAGAAAGAGTGGGAGCAAGAGGGGTAGTAGAATGGGGGTTAAATGGGGGGGGGAAACAACACATCCCCAGGATACATAAATAAATAAAAAAAAGGTGGGGGGGACCCCGACCCCCACCAGGATGCTGATGATATCCAGTGTTTGTTTCAAATGAGAGCCGCTCTCTGGAGGCTCCAATAATCCAGCTGATATGAGGAAATTCCTCAATGCTTTGTAAACGTTTGTCGGTTGCTATGGAGAGGAATCCATGACGACCACCCCCAACTCCCCTGCCCCTCCTCCCATTCCCGCTACCCACCCCTCGCTCCTTTCCCCCCCCCTCTGCCTCTTTATATAGCTGATGCACAGGAACTTTTGAGTGTGGCTGCAAAAGAGATTTGGGGAGCAGGGGGGGTTGGAAGAAGGAAAAGAGATGTGCTTGGGGTAGGGTAGGGGCCATCAGCCTAGTGCGTCTCCACAATCGTTACAGCCAGAACCGGCAAGACTCGACTTGCACAAGCCGAGACAAGCCTGTTGTACAAATTCCCTAATTACTAATCATAACACTCGGCTCACCGTGTTGTTAGTTCCAGTTTACTGGAACGCCTAGGCTGCAAGCAGCCTACAGGCGGGAGCTCCCAAGTGACAGGTGCAGCCAGGGTTCTCTCTTTTTAGCCTCACACTACCGCTGCAAACTACAGACTGGCGCTCAGGCCTGGCTTGTACGTCTCTCAGTTCTGTGTCGCGTTAATCGTCTAACCCCACGTGGAGGGGACCCCCTGTGCCGAACATTAGCAGATCTACAAATCCAGGTGTGAACTTAGGATTTTAGTTCACACCTAACATAACATTTTTGCCTCATTCCTCTATCTGGTATGTCTCACGAAACTTCCTGTCAAAAAATATTTGCAATGCAAAGAATTTGTCCTATGGGTTTCAATAGAACTATACAATACATGCCTTCAAATGTAATCACAAATGCTTTGAACACTTCCTTTGCAGTCTACACCATTGTACATTGGTTGGCAGACCAAGATGGTCAAATTGAGCACATATTGATCCATAAAACCTCAATTAAAAGAGCCGGCCTTAATGGGTGTGCTGAAGTGCGCCAAACCATTGAGACTGAAGGAAAGGGAAAAGTGTACAGGCACAGTGGCCTTTCTCCTTAGCCCTCAGGGAAGGTTAAAAGGCACACAAATTCCCCACCAGCAGCTATGAGCGGCATAAAGGCAGAACCCAGCAGGAGAGAGAGCAGAACGCTGCAGAAACCCTGCTGGCAATGGGCTGCTCTTTAGCACAGGACCCGTCTCCTTCTGATCTGTAGACAAATTTAACACATACAAGCCCAACCAAATGAGAACAGCCTCTTTTCACTCAGGCATCTCTTAAATAAACACTTATGTTATGAACATTACATGTTCATCTAGTCAGCTGAGTTAGTAACTGAGGAAAGAGTCAAGTATTCAAAATATTTCATATCTGGCAAAAAAACTGGCAAAAACTATAACTATAACTAATAACCATGCAGACAGGATTTAAACATCTGTAAAGTTAAACAGTGCTCAATCAGAGAAAAACACATGCAGATGCTCAATTAAAAGCAGGAGCCACAGTCTTGGCTCATGTTTGCACTGGCCCACATTGTTTGCAGAGCAACAACTGTTGCTAGTGGCAACACCGTCCACTCCCGTTTCCAGGAGCCTGTTGCTATGCAACCAGCAGAATACTTCCCAAACCAAACAATGCCACCCCCCAACTGATCCCTCTATCTCACACTAAGCAGAAACTTACAACAATAAATGTGTAAGCTATTAATTCCAGGCACCAGGGGGAAGACACCGAGGGCAGGACATTATTTGTGTGGTTCAGTAAGGAAAGGTTATATAAAAATGCAAAGACTTCACGCTGAACACAAGTATTCTCTTTTTGTGTACTTGGTCAGAAATGGGAGGGATTATCAGCACCAAAAACAACAACAAAACATATGTCAAAAGAACCAACTTCCTACTCTAGGCTGAGAGATAATGAGCCACCTGGAGCTAAGAAATAGCCAGAGCACTTACATTGCTACTTTTTACAACTCCAGAAGTTGAACCAGCCCAGCCCATTGATGTTTGATGGGGACAGGGGACGTTTTTCCAATGCTATGTTTAACTAGCTCTGTTCTCCTGAGAACTCTGCAACCCCATAATGGATCACTGTGCCAAACCACAGATAAATGCAGGCTTAGGCCGGAAAAGCAACAGGTGCATAACAAGTGCTTCCTAATCTGAGGAGAGTTCATTAAATCTGTGCTATTCATATTGGGGCATAAATTCAGCCATTCTGTGGTTAGAAAACCCAACATCTCTAGCCTAGGCAAGGCCTACATTGCATCAAATGTAGCCTATAGGCTACCAGGTAACTTTTTATTTTATTTTATTTTTTTATTTTTAAATTGCGGCAAAGTCCTCTGCTGCTGACTTAAAATCAAACGTGTCCAATATGTCTTTGCAGCTTGCAATGTGCATAAGCTGCATCACTCTTCTCCAGACGACTTAATTTAATTCTGCAGAGAGAAGCCCCTCTCCGCTGGCACGCTGGACACGGGCAGAACACGGGCAACTGTAGCCAGTGTCGCCCCGTCGGGGTACAGCCCGCTGAACTCTTAAACAAGCACTTTGCAAGCTGCTGCAAAAGTTTAACCTGTTGAGTGCCGTCATCAATGCCACTGCTGTATATCTCGTCGTGCACGCTTGGCATCAATGGTGCGTGGCTGCTGATTCAGCCATCACTTCGTGGCCAAAGTGGGCAGTGACATTTTAAAGGACATCTTTATATCTTCGTTATAGCTACGTTTTGTATGAGCATTTTTACAGGACATTTTGACTGGCAAGTTTTGAATTGAATGTTTCTTAATATATTTTAACCAGGCAAAAACAGTGATTACCGGCTAACGGAAACCCTGGCTTAGAAGAATATTAAACCAACTGCCTTTTATTTGATTTAAGCATAAAACATCCTATAGAGAACACGCATGCACATACAAAAGAGCAAATTAGTAAATGATAAGAGATCTCCACAACCGAGACAACCGTGTCTCATTAATTCATGGCTAATCCAATCAAAGTGGCTCTTGGGGTCTGCAGATGGCAGGGTGAGGGGACGAAAGGAGGAGAGAGGGAGAGGGGAAGAAGGGAGTGCTAGAGGCTCCAGCTAGCCTCCACTACAGTCTCTCTTGCTCACCTGTGGTCTTCACCACAACCTGTCCACTCTATCAGTCACCTTGTGCTGCTAGCCTAACCGCCACAGAGAGAATGATCAAACCCTCAGTTGCCATGGAGATGCTGTGTTCGCCCGTGCATTACACTAGCACCTTCCTCCAACGACCCACCCCCACGCCTTTCCAGACCCCCCCCATCTCCAACACAAGATAAAGAGTGGGGATTTTCTACGGTGAAGCTCCACAGAGAAAAGAAGTTACAACCTGTAACAAAACTAAAACATGCAGGACAAGGTGGGGGAGGGGACAAGCACAATCATGAAAGGTAATCTTTTACATGTGGGTGAGACTTCATATCCTTTTTCTTTCCCCCCTGAATGCCAGGCTGACTCTTTGGCCCCTTTCATACAGCATACACGGTACGTTGTCAGCAATTGCCAACACCGTTTTAAGCAGATTTTAGACAGAACTCTGACAAGCGGGACATTGAGGTGGGAGTGCGTTTACTGACAATCATCCCTGGGATTGGGGATGGTCGTTATGTATAAAGTGACATTAAAATTTTGTAACACTACACATAATAGACCTACTATTGCCGTGGAAGTTTCATTGAAAGACACAAATATAAACATATGAGAATTGTATGAATGTAATTTGGATGCAAGCCACACACACATCTGCATCTGGTGTGGGAATCATCACCTGCTCGCGTCAGGTCACCGGAGTTGGAGCCTATTTCAGTTTAGATAGATTTATTTGATTTCACAGTGCACAATGTAGCAATTGTTTGACCTTAAACTAATAATTTACTACGGAACTGGGTAAACTGGAGCTACAGAACCATCTAGATAAGAAAAACAATTAATTTTAACATACCTCCTCCCTTCTGTGAGTAATTTGGGCTTACTTTTTACAGCTGTGTGATGAAAATTAAACCTGCAATTAACTTTGTATTATGACATGAACACTACCGCCGCCGTTTCCCTGCTTTATCGGTCGGTAAAGGTCTAGTCTACAGTCATAGGCTATAGCTGACTCCTGATCTATATAGGTCTAATTTACTGAACATTGTGTTGATTGAATATAATTTACACAGTAGTTATATAGCTGTAGTCCACATGGCAGCTAACATAAACATTAATTTCCTCCTGTGCTTGAATTGTTTCAAGTTTCCACATCAGTCGCATTTCCAGGACAGTTTTAAAGAAATGTTTGTTTGGTAGCTTAAATTTCTAATTTTCAGGGGAGGAGTCGACAGTACCTTTTAATACCACATCCAAAATGGGACGGTCCCATTAAATGTTTGAAGATTACAAGGATGAAAACTGCGGTAGGTGAGTTGTGGTATGATCAGATACCGGCACTATTTATACAGCATGCTGCTCCCGGCACATGCTCCGAATATCTAGGCATATACAGTCTGTGTAAATGTAAGCTTTGTTGTCAGGCAACCTGGTTGCCAACAGAGATGATGGGAAGGCAGGCAGTGGCGTTTACTGTCAAAAAAGAAGAAACTGAAAGGCTGTAGAACACTATCACTATGGCTCCTTAGATAAAAAAATCCCTTTGATGCCTTTTCACAATGGCCTAATCCAACATTTAGGAAAACCTTCCGACCTTAGAGTTTATAGTACATTTTTAAGAAAACTTTCTTCCAGATTTGACTCAAACATTTTCCAAGTACAGTACATTTAAAACAAATTTCCGTGCCTATCTTCAGCAGGTGTGTAAACCAACCTCAAGACCTTCACAGCCAAACTCCAGCTCAGAAGCTGGCAGAAGCGTCCATATCTTGTCCCATTATCCCAAGCTAAGGGCTGTGTCTCACAAGTGACAGGCCTATCTGCAGGTGTCTCCCAACTATCGCCAGCACTACTTGAAACAAACCAATAAGTCACAACAAAGTGTGTTTTTCCTTTATGCAAGTGTGGCTTCTATAACCAATTACAAACAATGTTATGTTAGCATTTAATATTTAAAACATACATTATAATGTCTAAGACCATCTCAAGTTTTCAACATTACATTATGTATTCATTCCTTTTTGATAACTGAAAACCTAGCCCTTAAAAGTCCATACTTTGATGTGCGATGTCCAAATGCTATGTAGACCGTTTGCTAACGATGCTCATCTATTTAGCTAGCTTGGCTGTTGTAGCTAACCACACACAAGGCTGATCTTCACATTCAAATAATTAGCATACAATATTATGCTTAACAGCTCTTTTACTTTACGATGTGAGGGTTTGCCTGTGATCTCTATCTTGACCAACATGTAAGATAGAAAGACAGCTCTTTAACAAGAGCCCAGGGATCAATCTAAGAAGTGTCTCTCCAGTGAGACTCGCTTCCTTTGTCACTTCTCATTAAAAGAGATTTTGTAGTGCAAACCTGGAGACCCATCAAATCATCGAAGGAACCTTTTTTTACTTGGGTCTACTCACCTACAAATATAGCCTTTAACAAATCTGAATACAGGCTTAAGAATTGGATGGTGTTGATATTTTAATTATTCTGCAGTCCTCTTTCACCAATCAAATATAAAAACAGCTAAATGAATAAACAATTGTTGACAAACTAGCTTTAAACTATACAAAAGAAAAGGAAAAAAGTAAGGAGGGCCAAAATAGGGGGGCTTTTTATCCTTGCCTGAAAAGCACAGAGAGAAAGGGGGGGGGG
>JAOEHI010000019.1:2746803-2781493 GCA_025447815.1 Percopsis transmontana | reverse complement strand
CCCCCCCCCCCACACACACACACACACACACACACACACACACACACACACACACACACACACACACACACACACCCGTCCCTGGCTCTCTCTTACCATTTCTCCTCCCCCAGACTCTTAGAACGTCTTTCCCCCAGATGTTTCACAGCTGTCCTCATGCTCAGTTGCACAGAGGCGAGTTGAATGGGCCAGAGGAGCAAAGCTCTGCTCCATAGCAGTTATTTTAGTCTTTGGTTAAACCATCAACTCTATACCTGCCTGACCTCAAATCCACACGCTGATGCTGATGAAATTCAAAAGATTGATTGTATTATATCTTAAATTAAATCAGGGAGACTCCTCAATTTGTGTCTGGAATTGCCCTTGTGTTCGTTTTGGTTTGAAACTCAGAGAGAACATGCCCCTCTCTACCCCTACGCCAGGCAGGTCCAGGAGACCTGGAGGTCTTGACTCTATAGCTTGAATACACACCACCTGTCTGTCTACAGGTGGTGTGTATTCTTAAGTTACCATGGTAAAATCCAATTATTTAAGAGCTTAAAAGGTAGATTGCATTGTTGCACCCCGAGAAGCCACAATGTCCTCCCCAGTTCCCTGTTTGCGATGGAACAACTGCTGTGTAGGGGAGGTCTCAAGGTCAGTCAACCCGGAGAATGTCAAGACCTTTCGTAAATAACATTAAGCGCTATGATGAAACTGGCTCTCATGAGGACCGCCACAGGAATGGAAGAGCCAAAGTTACCTGTGTTGCCGAGGATACGTTTATTAGAGACTTTATTAGAAGCTTAGGCCAAGAAACAAGACTAGCAGTGGACATTAGACTGGTGGAAAACTGTACAAAACTGTGTACTGTACGGTTCCCACCATAAAGCATGGAGGAGGAGTTGTGATTGTGTGGGGGTGCTTTGCTGGTGACATTATTTATTTAGAATTTATTCAAACTAAATTCAAACTAAACCAGCATGGCTATCACAGTATTCTGCAGCATGACGCCATCTGGTCTAGTTAGTGGACCCATCATTTGTATTTCATTAGGGCAATGACACATACAGTGATAGAGTGCTGAATCAGATGACCTGGCCCGATTGAGATGGTTTGGGATGAGTTGGACTGCATGGAGAAGGGAAAAGCAGCCAACAAGTGCTGTTGGAAAAGCCTTCCAGGTGCCTACCTCATGAAGCTGGTTGAGAGAAGTGAGTGTGGAAAGCTCTCATCAAGGCAAGGGGTGGCCCAATTGTTTAGCACTTTCTTGGTTACTGCAAATTCCTTATTTGTTATTTCATATAGTAAACATTTGACTGTACTGTATATCACTAAGCAGTATACAGTACATTACCGTACCTGTATGTACACATACAGAACTAAAACAAAGCTCAATGACTTAATCCCATGGCCTTGAACGTTCAGTTCACTGTCAGGTAATTTCAGAGGAAAAGAAGAAGAAAAATTTGAAAGAGAAACAAAGTGATTAAAAAAGGGAAAACTGCCAACTCTATGTGTGGACATTTGTCCTCTCGCAGCGAGACACTGGCCAAAAATACTCCAGTGTCCAGGCGGACAAGTACTGGGACCAGTAACCATAGAGGAGGATTTCATGCCTGCAGCAATATTTCATTTTGTTTTGTAATCTAAAATGACTTAAATGTGTAAGCATTTGTGTCAAGATAACAGCCAAGGCTATGGATAAGAGAAAAAAAATTAGACTAGAGCAACAAAACCAGCTATGCTACAATGCGCAGTACTTGTAATAACATTGTAACCATTTTAGTAACCTTGTAGTGTAGTGTAGTGTAGTGTAGTACCAAATGTGTTATTTTCAACATGTTAAAGTAATGTTAAAGTAACAACAATTCGCATATAGTCATGAGGCTAGAATGTGTTACACATATTAACTCCTGGCCCTCTGTGTATACCAATGTGTTTTGATTTGGGGGGAGGGGGTGTGTGGTTTTAAAGGAAGTGTCGTGGTGGGCTATTGGAGACAGATGACCGCTTGGGGTCAGAGGTTACATTTGGGAAATACACAATCACAGCCTTGTTCGGGATGACAAGCTGCAGACATTTATGTCTCCCCAGTCCAGCTTTAGCATGGGTGTTTGAGGGAGACAGAGGTAGTGGGAGAGCCGAGAGAGAGAGAGAGAGAGAGAGAGAGAGAGAGAGAGAGAGAGAGAATTCGTGATTTGTGAGACAGCACTCTATGTTTTTTAAATCTGACTTATTCTTTTGACTTTCAACAGACCCATTGAAATAGAAGTTCTGAACATTTGACTGTATACTGTATGTTCCTTACCGAATATACTGTAATACTCAACTGTATCTTCTCTAATCGTGGGTGGACAACATTAATAACAACAGAACATGAAACAATGGCAAAAATATGGTCCTATTCTATTTACATTTGAGGATTGTTTTCTTTATAATGGTTTCCTATATTTCTGCTGATTTCAATGGCAATCAAAAGTGAATATGTAACCATAAAAAATTAACATATGCATTTTTAATCGTACAGTCTACTCTCACCTTGTGACTGAGTGAACTCTTCATCTCTGCGACCTTCTGCGACCTCAGTGGCAACCGTGGCAACGATGACAGAGCAGGCCAGAGTCCTCCATAGCGTTTCCATGGTTACTACAGTAGCTGCTATAGTAACGAGATTCAGTGCGGTGGTCCCCGGGCCTCTGTCCCAACATCTCTCCAGCCAACTCAGGACGCCCCCTTGCCTAGCAGTGGGCCAGCTCAGCGCTAGCTAGGGCCATTGCTGTGGGTGCTATAGCGACGGACCGGTCTTCGCCCCTTGGGTTTCTGTCTCTCCTTCCGTCTTCCACTGAGTCTTTCTGGCTCAATTTGTCACACACACACACTCGTTTTCACTCAAGGATTGGATTGGCGGAACAAGGGCTTAGTTCAGCTAGACATGGCAGTCTTCACAGTGCCTCTGGCGGGCACTGGTAGACTGGTCTTGGTCGTGATGATGAGGAGGAGAAAGTCTTCCACTGAGGTCAGTAGCAGAGCTCTTCTGTAGCGCTGCAGAGGAGATGTAGTTTTGTCAACAGACATAAGAGGAGAGAGAGAACGAGAGCAAGAGTAACACATAAACGCACCTCTTTAAAGGGTGATTAAACCCTGTGGACCAGTCATTGACCTATAAGAGTCGTGGTATTCAGCCTACCAACCATCAGGGAGAAACACTACTGGTGGCTAGAGATAACCCTCAACCACCCTCTTTGTAAACTGTACAACCGCTTCCGAATCACAGCCGAGGTCACTTCCTAAGCAAGGCGAGGCATTGACCTTTATTGACATTGTGCTCCAAGCTTAAGCAGGGCTAGAAATATTTATTACAGAATCTAGTTTGGAGATAAGCAGCAGGTTGACACATTACTACACTGACTGACTGTAAGTGTCACTAAAAGTCATTCTGTCTGAGAGCTGCAGGACCGACAAAACCCAAGGACTGATAAACCCATCTGAGGAAAGACAGAAAAAGAGTATGGGCCCCATAATAACGGGTAATGAAAGCAAATTTCACCTCTCCATCCCTCTAGAGAGAGTCTGACTGTTAAAGTATACGTTCATTACTGTCTCCCATTACCAGAAACTACAGGTTTTCTCCCCCACATGGCTCCATTGCAAACGCAGCATGTGGCAATGTTCAGAAGGACTTCCCAGAGTAAGGGTATACTTTCTGCACTGTGTACGGGAATAACGCTGAAGCTCATTTGGATGTGGATGTTCAATCCCGCTCTAGAATCGCCATGGCAACATAGATCAAAATCTCGGCCCTGCGGTTTCTAGCTTGGCTACATCTAGCATGGGTACTGACCCTGTGTTAGCGCGCCACTCTAAAAACAATCCCTAAATGACTTCTTCAGATGCACGGTGCCCAATGCAGACAGAGCGCAGCCTGAGGATGTGGAGGAATACATCCATTTCATCCGTTCCCCCCGCTCTCTTTTTCCCTGGCTTTGGGTTTTGCAACGTGAGATACTCTCGATCTTTGATATCTTGGCAGAGGCTCTGCCCACCCATCTTTATTCCGCCCCACCCGCCCTTTTCTACTCCTCCGTCGGTGCCTTCGTCTCACTCGAGGAAGGGGGTGGGGGGGGGGCAAAGCTGGTCGAGACGCCGCGGTGGCCCCGATGGCTGGCGGCTAACCAACTGCAGCCAAAGGTAATGGGAGGCAGATGGGAAGCCTTGTGGTGACAAGAGGAGGGAAAGAAGTTGCCTCCTGGAAAGAAAAATAAAAGTGAACCAGGAAAAAAATAAAAACATGCATCAAACGCAACCCCCCCCCCGAGTGGACTGACGGGGGTAGGTGGGTAGACAGAAGACTGTAAGCTGTTCGCGCCAGCTGGGAGAGCCATTGCTGGTTGTTAGCCAACTGACAGTGTGTGCGTTTGTGTGTGTACCCATGTGGATACACATGCATTGTGTACGTGCAAGCATCTTCAAACTTGATTTTTGGAGGGGTAGAAAATTATGAACTGCTTCTTTTGAAATAAAAGGGTAATAATATAAAGACAACTTTAAACACCACTGCAAAATGTGTGCAGATGTTACTTAATGAAAAAAAGTTCCTGAACATTTTGAAATCTTTTCAAGATGCACTCAAAAGGATCCAGCGACCCCTGAGTAAGTTACACTTTGAAAACCACTGGTCTGTGTTTGAAGGGGGCTTAACATGCTTGCCTTGTGCCTCCACGAGCTCCACAGCAAGCGTGGGTTACGTCTGTTACAGTACAAAAAAAAAACACTGAGGGGTCTTTGTGTTGGTGCTTAAATGTGGAGTAAATGCAAGCCCCCCGTCTCTCTTTCTCTCTCTCTCTTCCATTCTCTCCTCTTTCTTCCCTCCCTCAGGCTTTCTCCCAGTCATTTCCTGCTGAGCCAAACTCTCCTCTGCTTTCATTACTGCTTCTCTACTCCCAGAACTCAGTTGATAGCGGAATTATTAAACTTGCAGCTACTGTATCAAATGATTTCATTACGAATTGCTCTTTTCCTGTTTATTGAGACAAGACCCGGAGTATCGGACCCCCCACCCCTTAAATATCTGAGTTTAAACAAGGCTGCTTACTAAGAATTTGTGGCCCATCTTCTAAACATCCAAACATATCCCTGCCTCACACAGCATTGTTGGTCAATTATGAATTATTAGGTGGGTTTAAACCACAGTGATATCAAAACGATGATGAAGCTGTCTTTCCGAAGTGATTGTGTCATACATCTTCCACACTCTGTGCAAAACGTTTCCCCCCCAAGCTATAACATGTTTGCTAAATTAAAAAGTCATGTTTGTCACCAGGCCATATGGTGTGACTGACTTCGCAGTTGGAGTTTTTCTTGGATGGGTACCGCTGACAGCCACAGATATCTACTGTATGGTCGCTATCACAGCCAAGTAGAACATGGAATTTGCTGCTGACATGCCACACAATCACAATGCACTCATAATTTATAAAGAACCACTGGTTCTTTATAAATTATGAAAGAACCAGTGGTCCTCTTCATTGGTTTTAACAATGAAGAGGGAGGTGGTTGTAATACTCTGGGATAATGATCTAGGATTTGAAAGCTAGACTGGTGGAGCTAAAAGCCTTTTGACACATTTACCCATCATGCATCTGTAGTCAGCAGTGCTTTGAATGAAGTTGGGGAAACTTTCTACAGACTAAAGCTATCTACGCTGACCTTGTCTGTATGGTTTGTCAAGAAGCAGAAAACTAGCACACTAATCAAAGCCACATGACCAGCTGCAGTAAAGTCTACATAGAGCGAACAGATGCCAGGTGTCCCTTGCTTGGCTTCAAACACTATAAGCACTACCTTCCATTAAAGAAAAGCTTATGAATCAGATTTCGGCTTAGTATATTTTATTAATGACAGCAGAGTAATTACCCATCTTCTGCAAGAGACTTAAGACTCACCTCTTCAGAATCCATCTTGGTACCTCGGCAACTGACCTCTCTACCTTATAACACTCCCACTAACTGATATTCTTCATGAAAATCCCTTATCTTCCACCTCTATTTTCTATCTATATTTAAATACATTTCATTTCTTAGATCACCTCTTAGAAAATGTAGCACTTCTTAAGACTTGGCAATTGCTTTGAGGATTGAACAATATGTTATGTACTGCATGTTGCAAAATGTATAATATACCTGGTGTATGACCTATTCAGCTACTGACAAATGTACTTATTGTAAGTCGCTTTGGATAAAAGTGTGCTAAATGCTGTAAATGTAAATGTAAAAATTATGAAACAATGGCAGAGGTTGTGTGTTTCTGGTGAGCAAATGGGCTATGAGATGAAGGACCACATTTTGATGTGTTGCAGTTGATGTGTCAGTCTGACTCTTTCTGATTCCATCTCACTCTCTCTCTCTGGTAGTGAGCTAGGGTCAGGCATTCCTCTCTAGATTCCGCCAAATAAAGAGTGGAGAGATGAAAGTGGGAACATAAACAGGCTAGGTCTGTGAAATAGCCTTGGATGCGCTGACATGGGCTTCAAGCGTTTCAGTCAGTTTAACTGTGAGAACAAAGTGTAGGTAGTGGTAGTGATGACAGTGGGATCCCCTGTGTACACAAGTTAGCACGTTCGGCAAATGCACCTTAGGTTTATGTTTCAATGCCAATTCAACTATAGATTTCAACATCATTCGATATTATAAAGGATTGAAGCGTGGAACACTCATCAAAAGTTCAAAACATATTCAGTTATTTTATATTTTTCTGATATGTAACCTCACCTGTAACCCACTTTGAGTCCAAAACCACATTTTGCAAACGCTGTTTTTTTCTATGTGGCTGCTCATGTGTTGAAGATAAAGTCAGTACAAACTATAATAACATGTTATATTTATGGAAACATCTTAGTAGTAGTTATCAGTATTAATAGTGTCCTGAACAAGCCTGTGTGCATGAGTTGCATAAAACCTGTTAACCTCTGCTGTCATTAGTATGAAGCTGCTCCCCCTATCGGCCGTGTGCACACTTTACAAATCTGTCTGCCATCGGCCACATCACTGGTGAGTCTACATATAGTTGCAGAATGGCGATAGTGAGCCAAGGGGGTTCCCAACCCCACTTCAGTACTCCACGTATTGAATTATTTGTCAATATAGGAAAACCGAACAGATCGTGCTTTTGAAAAAGTCAAATCAACTTATAGTCATGGGTTAGCTAAGAAATATAGGCTGCAGAGTGTGCACAACACTGTATCTTTCTAACTCCAATACAGGCAGCAACATCCTTTACTTCACCAAAAAGAGAAATGCATGCGGGAATGTCTCTCATCTACCTTGCCTGAGACGAAATCCGCTCGGCTTCTCTTGCAAAGTTCCAGATATGTTACTGTCCTCCTCGGCTCGTCCTCTCTCGTGTCAGTTGAATCTCTTCGGAAGTAGCCTGCAGAATGTGCGGGATAAAGAGGAGGCGGTGGATGAGTGCACTAAACCTCTCCTCTCTAACCGGGACGCCACTACTGACTGGCTGCCGTGGTTTGCGGATGCCGCTGGACACTTTCGAGTGCTTGCGCGCTCCATTGACGCAGCTGCGCGTTAGGGCACGACGCCAGGGTGATTGAACGCTGTGTGTACGCTCGAGGAAGCTGCTGCCAAGATTCTGACTTACTTTCCAAATCCAGATTGTCAATTACCCTACTACAGATTAGCACTATATAAGCCAAATAATTACAGTCTTAGTAGACTTATATACGACACTTTCCAAATATACAAGTTACAGGTGAACAAATATTTGGAAACTTTGTAACAACGAAATTCAGACCATGCCATTTTAGGTGAATGCAATGCTTTGGCAAATTACAGCATATACTATATGCGATAACAGTAGGCTATATCAATATACTGTTGTGCAATATTTCTAATAGTTAAATCAAATGCAAGTTATACTGAATGCAATTTATTTATAATGACAGAATCCCAAAGTGAATGAATTTTTGCAGACAAATAAATCCTGTTGTATTTTAAAAAAATCTGATCTAAATTAAATCTATCATGCTGATCAGTATAGGTTAGTGTTAATATCATCTATAATTGTATATACAATTATACCACAATTTGTATTTGTGTATTTGTGTGTGTGTGTGTGTATGTGTGTGTGCGTGCGTGCGCATGTGTGTGTGCGACAGTAAAGCCACAGAGCCACACAACCTTATTACTCTGATCAACAGATGTAGCCTGCATTCTTGTGTGAACCTACAACACTGCACATCTACCTAGTGAAGCTGGGGTTGGTAAGTGCATCTACATTTTAAAGAAACAGAAGTGTTATCATTAATACTGAAATTTTACATGTTTTTATATAGTTCCTAACGATATATTACAAGATATAGGTAGAAACATAATTCCATACGAGTACCATACAAATCCTAGTTTTGAAATTTGAAGCTAAATGTACATTAAACATGAATTTGGTCATTTTAAAGACTATTGCTCAAATGGTCCTTTGATATTTAAATGTATAAAATTTAAAGTAAACATTAGGTAAATGTAATAAGATACAATGTAATGTAATAAGATACAAATAAGATACAATGTATGGGATGGAGAGATGGAGACTCTCCATCCCATACATTGTATCTTATTTTTACCTTATTTTAACGTAATTTATGAAGACTCAATGACATCTTTGATAGCAAGTTACTTAAGAATGTCCAATTAATTAATATAATCCTTCTATAACAAAGAATAGGCCTAAATGTTTTCACCATCATGAGGCCCGCAGGCCAAGACATTGTTGCTGCGGATTTGTAGGCACATATTAAATATAAAATGGTTGCTTTCATTGTGCCTTGGAATAGCAAATCTAAACTGGGTAGGTTTTGACACACCCATAGGTCTGTGTGGGACATTTACTGCTTGCAACCTTTCTTAAATTTACTGGATGTATTTCAGTTAGAGAGTGGAGCATATTGGCAAAAATGTTATAGGATAGTTATAGCTTTTTAGATAGACAATAAGGCTTTTTAATTATAAGAAATGTGTTTGGTAATGTACTTTTTGTTGATGTAAGTGTGAGGAAAACATATTAACATTTCAAGTTCAGTTTAAATAAAGAGTCGTTATGGGTTAATCTAACATACAGATCAGATGCATAAAAGGTGATTGTAGTAAACACAAAGTATGAAACTGTTTCCTCACTACGCAGAATGCCCAACTGATGTGTAAAAGTTTCCATAATCAGAAACCAACGATGGAACAATTCTAACCACTTATTAGGGGCTCCCACATATTACATCTAAAAAGAATTTAAATGTTGTTAGCGTAGGCATAGCTTAAGCTGCTACAACATTTTGCCATAGTTTAATAGAAGTGCACTATAGCAATATTACATTAACTTTTATGCATTTGCATTTTGGAGAAAACACACTAATTGTCAGCCTAGCAGTAACAGACTGAATATGTTTAATTTCATTATAGAGGCCTAGCAAGTCCTAAAGCTCTCTAAAGAGAACATTTAAGCAGTGTGAACGTGTTTCTGTATATATCTACAAATGTTTTATTACCATTACCCTAACTGCACTCTCCTAATAAAGTCGCCTACCGACAAAATAATAAGTCACAATAACAATAATAACTGAACATAGGGGTTGTCAGTGGAATGTTCCAGAATGAAGGCATAATTGCATAATCGACAGATAACTCAGATTCTGTTTGAAAGTGTTCATCTGGTTATTTAGTAAGGATTCATTTAAATCAGTGTTAATTTAGTCATAGTCTAAAGCTTTACAGAACAGCAAGTTTTTTGACTGTGGTCTGACCTCACAGTGACATTTTGGCCTCATAAGATTTAAGAAACATCTGAAGTAACGCCATTATTAAGTACAAATAAGTAACTGAGAAACTAATTTGTGAGTCAGATTGGAGTCAGAAGGACCACCCAGGTTATAACAAGTGTATATGCAAGGCTTCCTTATCTCAAACTACAAAAACAGGCCATTTGTATATGCAGGTACAGTATACTGCATTGCAGTCAAATGCCTTAAGTAGCAATCGAGAAATTATGATCCCCGACATCCCCTTTGGAGACAAGGGTTTAAGTTTTACCTAATAAACGTGAATCTATGTGAATCTACTGCTAAGAACTGCATCAATACACAAGTAATGAGGCAGAGAGGCTATGACACTTCAACTCTTGAGCAGGCAGATCCCTCTAAAAATAAACAATTACTTTGTAATGTAATATACAGTAATAAATCTTAACAGGCTAGCTATCTTTAGGGCATCTTAGCATACTTCTGAAAGAGACTGAAAGAGTCTTGGAGTGTGTTGAAGGAATGCACGTCCGTCGATAAGATACAAATTTTATCATGTGTTAGTATGTTGATGATCTCAATAATCTCTTATGAGCAGTTCTGAGATGTGGTGATGTAGATGGCCAGAAGGATTATAACTTGTGACCTGTGGATGAAGGTATGATTGAGGTTCCCCTACCCCATAAATGTAACAACTCTCAGTGGCTTTGTATTTTGCCTCTGCCTGAAGATAATCCAGACAGTCCTCATTTGACCAAACCAGAAATTGATAAATTAGCTTCAAGGCACAAATCAATCAATATCAAAATCAATACAGTATTGTACCATATCAGTATAGCAATGCGTCCAGCTGTGAGATCTGACATTCTTCTGGTGTGGTGAAAGGGGTTTGATATGTTCAGGTTTTATGTCTGTCTTGCTGACCCAAGAGTGTGGGTAACATCACACATACAGTACAGTATAGCCAGGAAGCTGTGGTTTCCCTGCTTAGCCTCTATATTCGCATTGTTTCTTAAAAACATACTTTAAACAGGTCTATTAAGCTGACCAAAGTTTCTTCTTGTACTATGTATTCTCAAGTGTTTTAGTGTTTAATTTAGGATATATTTCTAGATATATTTAAGATTAAAAATGGTAATGGAGTCAAACATTTAACAGTTCAATATCACTGTATTAATCGTAAGCTTTGCAAACTTAATCAAACATTTTATTACACTACAATTTATTAATGAATGTTATATTGTTTAAGCTGATGAGGGCTGGCGAATTTAACAACACACCCTAGGTAAAGGAGAATGTTCATACAAAAAGCACCATGTTTCTGATTTCAAATGGCATTTAATTAGTGGCAGTGCAATGACGTCGTGCAATGGTTGTTAATGCTAAACGGTCTTTCCCCTCATTTGCTTAAATAGTTTTGAGCACACAAACAAGTGTGTATGATATTAACATCTCCATTGAACCTGTCAAGATTTTATAGCAGTTAGGTTCTGTTTTCTAGCTGTGTGGCTCACTACTAAATATTTAGTAAAGTCCTTTTAAAAAATACATTCAGTATATAGGTCTATGCTTATCCAAAGTTAAATAACTGTTGTGTTTTTCTAACGGAGGGAAAAGTCTAGAAGCTGAAAGCACCTGTTTAACGGAAGAGTAACATGCTGGAGAAAGTAGGGGTGGGGGTGGATTCATACATCCTGTCTGTGGCTTTGATAAAATGCTGTGTGTGCAAACATTCACACTGTGTTGGTGGTGCCGGCTAAACATTTGCCATAACACACACAGCATCACGCATTGCAACATCAGTTTTACTGTAAGTATTCACATACTTTAGTATTCGGGAGTTCTATAAAATATTGTAAACAAGAAAACCCTACTTTTCGGTGTGGCATTGCATACAGTAAAATGGCAGTTGTGTTGTAATAGAAAAAAAACATTCTGAAATTATCAATATCAAACTTTCCACGTTCTTTGCCATTTCTCTCACTTGATCTCTTTTGCCTTTCTCTCTCTCTCTTCAGGTCTGCTCAAGAATCCTTTTTTTTGTGATCTCAAAACTCCATCCACCATCCGGCCTGTCACCCGCATCGTCTAAACCTTGACAACACTTTGACTCCGCCCCTTTGCGTTCCTCGCACCATGTTTGTGGAGCCCGCGGCGGAGCTGCCGTTCTACTACGGCAGCATAAGCCGCCTGGAGGCAGAGCAGCACCTGAAGCTGGCGGCGATGTCGGACGGGCTCTTCCTGCTGCGCCAGTGCCTCCGCAGCCTTGGCGGCTACGTGCTCTCCGTTGTGTGGAACGTGGAGTTCCACCACTACCCCATCGAGAAGCAGCTGAACGGGACCTACTGCGTAGCGGGGGGCAGGCCCCACTGCGGGCCCGCAGAGCTCTGCGAGTACTACAGCAAGGATGCAGACGGGCTGGTGTGCACGCTGAGGAAGCCCTGCCTGCGCTCCCCGGAGACGCCCATAAAGGCCGGTGTGTTTGACAACCTGAGGGAGAACATGCTGCGGGAGTATGTGAAGCAGACATGGAACCTGGAGGTGAGAGTGTGGGGGGGAAGACACAGGAAGACACTGAGAATTCACAACCTTTACAGCAGGCAGACTCTGACAAGAAGAGAGCAGATTCACACCCCTGTCTGTCATCTGTCCGTCTGTCCGTCTGTCCGTCTGTCCGTCTGTCCGTCTGTCCGTCATGAAATTCACAGCTGAGGCTTGAAAATCAGTCAAGTACAAAGTGACACCAAGCTCAAAAAACTCCAGCATTGATTTACACATATGATGTCTACTGACTAGAATTAGGTTTGTAGGCCAAGGTTTGGACCTGTTGGTATTCAACATATATGCCCTGGAAAGGGAAACAGGCAGGAATGTAGCAGCCCTCTACCATAACATCCCTCAGCCTAAAATATCAATGTTAGGGGGCAGGATAGCCTAGTGGTTAGGGTGGTCGACTCCCAAGCAAAACGTCATGGGTTTGATCCCCGACATCCCGGCCCACCTGTAAGCATCCTTGAGCAAGATGTCTAACCCCTGCCTGCTCCTTAACACTTGTACGCTTTGGATAAAAGCATTGTAATATGTAAAAGCATACTTTATGTAATTCTAAATGAAGGCTCAGGCTATCTGGCCATTCACAAATGAATCAGTTTACTATTGACCTCTAGAAAGCTGCATATTACACCACTGTCATGAAAATAAATCGTTCCACCTTCACATTGTGAACACAAGACAAACAGCACAACATGTGTTACCTTCTATACTATACATGTAAGTCTCTCTGTGTGCTTGCATTGGTGTTAGGGGGAAGCCATGGAACAGGCCATCATCAGCCAAGCTCCTCAGCTGGAGAAGCTGATCGCCACGACGGCCCATGAAAAGATGCCCTGGTACCATGGAAAGCTCTCCCGGCAAGAGGGTGAGAGGCGGCTTTACTCTGGGGCGCAGCCAGACGGCAAGTTCCTGTGAGTAGAAGAAGCCGCACTGCAAATGCGTACCGCATTTTAATTAATGTTTGCACTTTTTTCCATAGACATATTGTAGATTCTAACTTTGGCCTCAGATCTTCTGTGAAACAGACAGTCTTATGGAGATGATTTTTTCTCCATTCCTCAGCATGAGAGACAGAGAGGAGTCTGGTACGTTTGCCCTTTCGCTGTTATATGGGAAAACCGTGTACCACTACCAAATCCTCCACGACAAATCGGGGAAGTACTCCATGCCAGAGGGAACCAAGTTTGACACCATATGGCAGGTAGGGTTGTTATGTGGACAAGGCCTAGGGGTCATCATGCTAGTTTAAAAGATCTTTCTCACTTTCTCACAGGTGTTATATTTTTATAGCCATAATCCAATAAACTGAGGTGAATACAAGGAAGCACAGCAATACTATGAGATTGTGTAAAAATAACATACATTGAAGTGACTTTGAAGTGTCCTGTATTTTCTAAAATAATAATCGTACCCACAGCTGTGGCATTAAAGTAAAGAGTAAAGAGTTGCTAAAGGGTATGTCTTGTTGTAACTTTCCCACCAGCTGGTTGAGTACCTTAAGATGAAACCTGATGGCCTAGTAACTATCCTCAGAGAAGCCTGTGTCAACAACATGAAGCAACGTAATGAAAATAATACATTATATTTTCGTCATATCATTACCACTATTTGTTGTCAATTTTAGTGTTACAGGTTAGTAAATCAATGTTGTAATAATCAATATATTTCTCTATCTGTTTTATAATCTTTCAGAGACTCCTCTTGTTCCATCAGGGGTGGGTACTGACTGAATCTATCCTTTATTATTCAACTGAATCTGTGTTACTGATGTTGTGTGAAATTAAATACAGCTGAATTCTTTCAGAGGCGGCCCCGGGCAAATGGATATACAGCGCCCCCTGGAGGTTTGTTGCCTAATGTACAACAATTCATAGCACTACAGAACATATACAATGCAAATGGCAGGTCATTAAAAAAAATAAACACAAAACAACAAAACATAATCTGTCGACTTGAAGAGTTATATATTCTACAGCACTTCAAAACAACAAAAAGAAGTGCTTGAAATGTATAAAACCATAGAACAGATATGTTAGGTTATTGGGTTTGACTAAGGATTGCTATTATGTTGACCTTACAGCCTCCAAGCCAGTCAACACGGAGCCGGAACGAGAGCTTATGCCCATGGATTGCGATGGGTTCATCAATCCATACCACAACCCTAACGATCTGAAGAAGTTTAACATCAAACGAGAACAGCTGATGATCGACGAGATAGAGCTGGGCTCTGGGAACTTTGGCTGTGTCAAGAAGGGGGTCCTCAAAATACAATCGTGAGGGCTATTATTTACTTATATCCCTACAGTTTGTGATGCATAAATTGTAAACACACATGAAGTTTAACTCTGAGCTTTGGAAAAACCCTGGATTGTATAGCTTCCTTGTCTCAATATGTCCACGTGCTGGCGTTCAGGAAAAAGGTTTTTCCTTTGGGCGCTGTAGAAACTGAATGTATAGTTGTTGTTTTTTAACCTCTATGGCATCCACTGTATACTGTATGTCAACTCACGTCTATGACGCTGGATGAAGTCTTCCCAGTGGTGATTGAAAAATTATACATTCGGTTCATTAAATACAACAACATTTTATCTCAAATGCCAGTGTTTGGACTTACAGTACACTGTATAAGGAGGCTATACAGTCATACTTCCACTATACTTCATTACTACACAACAGCTTTGACACCAACAGCCATGTAGCAGTTACATGTGTACAGTACCAACTCTAACGGTCAAATGTTCCATCCACACCATCTATGTCGCCTCACAGGGGGCAGATAGACGTGGCTATCAAAGTCCTGAAGAGTGACAATGAGACACTGGTGAAGGAGGAGATGATGAGAGAGGCCGAGATCATGCACCAGCTGAGCAACCCCTACATTGTGCGCATGCTGGGCTTGTGCCACGCTGAGAATCTGATGCTAATCATGGAGATGGCGTCCGCCGGACCCCTCAACTCATTCCTCTCCGCCAATAAGTACATTCAAGTTGCTAGTAAATCCTTCTATAACCTCAATTAACCTATCGTATGTTCTTACTTTAGAGTGGATTTGATTTTCAACTGGAAAGTGCTGTATTGAGACACTCCTCCTATCCTCAATGTTACCGTAGGGACACGGTAAATGTGGAGGACATTGTCAACCTAATGCACCAGGTGTCCATGGGAATGAAGTATCTGGAGGAGAAGAACTTTGTGCACAGAGATCTAGCCGCCCGCAATGTGCTGCTGGTCAACAAACAGTTTGCCAAGATCAGTGATTTTGGCCTGTCCAAAGCCCTGGGGGCCAATGACAACTACTACAAGGTAATGAATGCTTTTATATGAATTGTTACTGCATCGTTGCTTTGGGGGCCAGACAATACTCATTATTAAAGGGATACTCAGGTATTTGTGATGGCACTTCGCTTATGGTTGAAGCCATCTTCACAAAAGAGTCATTTTTTAGTTTGAAACTTTGAGAGTGCATGTTCCTCCCACAACAAAGTGCTGAGTGGTTTGCATTTCTCTCTACTCCTCCCCGTACAGCTCTCAGAGGCTCACACCATTCTCTACCCCTCCCCTTACAGTAACCAATACTTTTGTAAACATTTGTGCTTCTAGCACCAACAGGAAGCTTGGGGAGCTATAACACAATCAAGAAGTATACCTTTAAACTATGCATAACCAAAATGAACCTCTAATCTTGAGAAACTCTTTACTTTTGTACTTAGAACTTACTACCACATCAGTATTCCCCAAGAATCATATTTGGTGCATACTAGTGTGATGGCACACTAAATTGACAAAAGACCGTATGCACTAACTATACATTGGCTTCTTACAGCAAGGAAGGCTCTGATTTTCTGACTCTCACTTTAACTCTGTCACGATTGGCGCGCACAGGCCTATGCGCGCTCCGTGCGTGCCTGCCCTATCTGCGCACCTGTGAGGGAATAGCCCCACAGGTGCGCCTACTCAGCGGTGATTGTGGACATTGTTTTGGCTTATGCCCTGTATGTGTGTGTTCCTTTCATTAAAACAACGCTTAAAAGCGTTGCACCCGCAATTCCGCCTGTGTGTGTTTCTCTGGCTCGCGCTTACTCTCGCTCAACACGCACCAGCCCTTACAAACTCCACCTTTCCCCTCTGACCTTGGTTAATTACTAACAAGATACTTGGTGTCAAACGGTTTTTCATATGTAGGCTCGTACATCAGGAAAATGGCCGCTGAAGTGGTATGCTCCAGAATGTATCAACTTCCGCAAATTCTCCAGCAAAGGCGATGTTTGGAGTTTTGGCATCACTATGTGGGAGGCCTTCTCGTTTGGAGGCAAACCATACAAGGTATTCCTACTGTGTGTTTCAACAGACCAAGAATAAATGGCAAAACCACATTTAAATTTTGTTTTTTTATTCCATTGGACTGAATGTTAGCTTTGTCACAGCACGCACACAGCTGTGGAGATTTTCCCTCATTATCATATCGGAACCAACCACAGCTATATTCTGTCTCAACTCCTATCAGAAAATGAAAGGCACAGATGTGATCCGGTTTATTGAAAATGGAAGTCGCATGGATTGTCCCACAGGATGTCCAGAGCAAATGTATAGAGTGATGAAAGAATGCTGGACGTTCAAGTGAGATCCCCACTTTTTATTCATTCATTCATCATGTAATGGTCATAAATCATTGATCTACATATTAATGACAGTGGCATTTAATGTAGTTGTTTTTGGCCTTCCCCCCTTTCTCTCTCCAGACATGAGAACCGTCCAGACTTCAAGAAGGTTGAGGAGTCCATGAGGGCTTACCATTACTCCATATCTAACAAGGCCAAGACTGAGGAAAATGCTTGCGCTGCTGAGCCTATCAAGTAGACCGGAACAAGGGATATTTTGTCCCTGCGCTGCACAATGCGTCCTTTCAAATGGCCATTAGCAACCAAAACAAAGGGTTTCTTATGAACTGTGCACTCTAACCAGCTTCCCTTACAGTACTATTGGAGCTTAACAGGCCTTACTGGTTTAAAAGGTCTGTAATTTTGACCTAAATGCGTCCGTCGTGCATGGATGTCTATCTTACCTTGGTCTGAACTGTCCATGACTATACAATTATAAATGCATTTAAATTAAAATGTATATGTAAATGAAGGAAGTTTTATTTCCATGACAGTCTGATTGTGGGTAACTCTTAATCAGATACACAAACAGATAAAATTGTATGCTGGTAAATATAAAAATAAGTTAGTGCTTTTTGGAGTGTATAAATCTGTAAGTTAATCATTTTGCAAAGCTGAACTTTGACATTGTAAGGCAGGCGAATAAAAACATTGCAATCACTCAAACTACAAAACAATAAATTATTAATATTACTGTTATTTTTGTTATTGTCCTAATAATAATATGTATTATTATAATTAATAGTAGTAGTATTAATAATGTCTGAAAGGTTATTAAAATTAGTATAGATTGAGATTAGAATAGAGTGCTGCAGACTGCCTACAGCATCTCGGGTGGTACAGTGACGTATCATCAAAGGAAGTACTTCTTTCGTTTGCTAGGGAGGAGTCAGTTGTTAGTTTCCCTATTACAGTGAAATGTTTATTGACTGATTAGAAATACTGCATTATATAGAGCATGTATTCATAATGTAGTAGGTGTGCGTTTATATAGACATCTACTTAACATCTAGATACATTTGAACAAAGGTCGAAGGAAACACTGACGGAACAGGAAGGCGGAACAAGTAAGTTCGGGAAAGTGCCTTTCAACTGGGCAATTTTGTCCCCGTTAGGTCGTCTGTCTGTATTACTTTATGTTCTTGGGCGGTTTGTTTGAGCTTGGCATGTCTATTAAGCCGAATACATTGTGTTTTGACTTGGTGGGTGGGATCTATTACCTGTTGCAACAAGTTCGATCGACGCAGTCTGTGGTTCACGCCATGAATAAAGTTAGTACACACTGTCGTCATGCGCCCTGGCGTTTCATCTTTAGCTTTTATGTCTTTATAAAACTATAGCGACTACACGCGTATACTGCATAACCATGCAGTGCAGATATATGATGATGAACACGCAACATACATAGACGAACAATGGTCTGTCTTTAGTCCTTATAATTCCACGAGTTTTTCGTTTCACGTTGTAAGCGTGCCTATAGGAAATGAAATGAGTCATGTTCAGTCTGCGACAATGTATTGCATTGTTATTGCAAGGCATTTAACTTTAAGTATTAGTGTTAGCTAAGTCACTGACTTATATTTTTGATACTAATAGTTTACAAACTCGGTTGATTTTGGTAAAGATTTGGCCTACTTGGGCGTTTGCAGGCTCTCAACGGTATTCTATTGTAAAATACTTAAGATAGTTGAAAGCTTAAGTTTTTTTTTTGTAAATTTAAAAGTGGTAGACCTACCCGGTGAAAGAGCTGCCCCATTAAAATGCATTTGAATTGGCCAAAAAACACATTATTAACCAAAAACTATCTGCTTCTTTCTCTCCCATTCCATCAAACACACAGGACTATAATCAGAGGCAAGACAAATAACTAAAACAGACAACGGTTTTACTCCTATTGTTTACACAACCTTGTGACTGTTTCACCAGTAAATAATTCACCAAAATTTTTGAGGCAAACTCCCTGTCCGCCACATGCAAGCATGTCGCTGGCTTTGAAACAGGTCTTCAACAAAGACAGGACATTCCGGCCCAAGCGCAAGTTTGAGCCCGGCACGCAGCGCTTTGAACTGCACAAGAAGGCCCAGGCATCCCTGAACGCGGGCCTGGACCTGAAGCAGGCGGTGCAGCTGCCCCACGGGGAGGACCTCAACGACTGGGTGGCCGTCCACGTGGTGGACTTCTTCAACCGCATCAACCTCATCTACGGCACTATCAGTGACTCCTGCACCGACCAGACCTGCCCGGTCATGTCCGGCGGCCCCAAGTACGAGTACCGCTGGCAGGACGAGCACAAGTACAAGAGGCCCACCGCCCTGTCGGCCCCCAAGTACATGAGCCTGCTGATGGATTGGATCGAGGTGCAGATCAACAACGAGCACATCTTCCCTACCAATGTCGGTAGGTGTTGAGATTAGACACAATTCAAGATTCAGTTATTTATTGATTGTTTATTTGTCACATACACAGACGGAGCAGCAGCAATTAATTTCATATGTAGGCTTTTATGACAAGTGTCTCGACATTGGTTTAGTTGAAATCGGACACGCGGTCTAGATTCTGTTAACATTTTGGTGTTTTATTTCTCTGTATAGCGCCCCCATGAGGCCAAATTGATCAAAGAGTCGGGGTTTCTTTAGTGGATGATATGGGACTTGAGTTTCAAATTTGGTTGCAATCACCCATCTAAGACATACTCCTACTTCCTGTTTATGTTGCGACCAATACGTTTTTAACAATCTTTGATGACTGGAGTCTATAGAATTTCAGGAAATACGATCTTTTGAAAATTGCAAATTTTACCTGTTGGTGGTGCTATAGATTTGGTCTGGTATGATGAAATTTGAGATTTACCCTAAAAGGATAATTGTTTGTTAATCTGCCAAGTTTCGTCCAAATGAACAATGTGGAACATGTCGAACTAAAGAATTTGGCGGAATAATAAACAGTGGTTAGCTTTAGTGGTGGATATTGGACTTTTAGTTTTAAATTTGGTTGCGATTGGATCAACCATCTGAGAGATGCGCCCACTTCCTGTTTATGTAACAATTCTGCCAGTACCTTTCTGTCTGTGGCGGCCGTTTTGTTTTGAATTCCAGAATTCTTTGAGCAAACTTTGATTATTGGTGTCTGTAGAATCGTTTTTTCAGAAAATTAAAAATGGCTGAAAATCTAGTTAGACGAAAGTCAATATTCATAATGGAAAAGTTGTAGAGCGGAACATGCCGAACCAGAAAATTTGGCGAAATAATAAAGCCTACAATAACAATAGCTGTCAGCACCTTTGGTGCTTGACCCCTAATAATAATAATATTGATACTAATAATAATAAAGCCTTCAATAACAATAGGTCAGTGGTTCTTAACCTGGGTTCGATCGAACCCCAGGGGTTTGGTGAGTCAGTCTTAGGGGTTCGGCGGAGGATAAGACACACCCGACTCGTATGATTCGTGATGACACGCCCTTCTTCGGTGGGTTCGGTGAATGCACATATGAAACTGGTGGGGTTCAGTACATCCAACAAGGTTAAGAACCACTGCAATAGGTGACACCTTCAATGCTTGACCTCTAACTACAAAATATATAGTAAAAAAATTATAATATATACATGCAATAAATCTATGAAATAATAATTTATTATTATTAAAAGAAAATAACAGGTAACAGAATAAGGTCACTGTTGTTTATAATGACACACATGACGGTATAATAAATTAGGTCGGGTTTATTTCTGGCAACTGCTTCTCAGAACGCTACTACATTAGAAGAAGTGTGTTTCCACAAGGCCTAATAAATCCTGGTGTAAAGGTTAGTGAGGCAGTCCAACTACATCTAATGTAACTCTAAAGGTCGGCTGTAGAATTAGACTGGAAATAGTTTGGGTTGATGGAAACCTGTTAAACTTTTCATCCCCTATTAGCTTGTCAATAACTAATATTAAAGGTACATTTCTTGATTTATTTATAGCCCCCCAAGCCCCATCAGTTCTGTAGGGGCAGAGAGGAGTGCCAACCACTGAGCAAGAGGGTGTTCTCAGAGTTTCAAACCAAATCAACACTTGTGCCCCTTCAACACAATAAATCCATGTGTTCTTTAAGCACCATGCATAAAATATGCTACAGTGTTAAAGTTGATATTTGTGTCCACAGCGCCACATTTGTTGGATGTTGATGTGATGTGGACCGCCCATTGTGCAGTGCATTCATTATCACTTTATCTAGTGGCATTATAATCCAGACATTCTGAGTTGTGTTATCTATGCCTTACCAAACGCCAGGCATAGTTTGGCATCTGACTAAATATCCCAGCAATGGAGTCCTGGTCCACAGTAGACTATTATTAGATCTGAACTTAGCATGTGTCCCTGAGAACAAATTCTGGCAATATTATTAAATTAGTAAAAGTGGAATGCTAAACTGAATAACCGCTTGAACTGAGTGACTCAACAATGATAATCCATTTAAATAATATCACTTCAGATGCTTACAATAGATTTGGATTATATGTGTCACTCACAACTTCTGTCAGAGTTAACAGAAACATGGAAAAAACATATTAGGAACATTAAGGATATTTGTAAAGCAGGGTTATTCTGGACACAAATGGACGAGCGAACTTTTAAGGTCATTTGACATTTGAGAGTATCAGTATTAGGTGATCGTGGTGGATTGAACATGTTGTCCCTCTGCGTGTCTGTCTTTGATTCCAAGGTACTCCATTCCCTAAGACCTTCATGCAGGTGGCTAAGAAGATTTTGTCTCGTCTGTTCCGCGTGTTCGTCCACGTCTACATCCACCACTTTGACCGCGTTAGCCAGATGGGAGCTGAGGCTCACGTTAACACCTGCTACAAGCATTTCTATTACTTTGTCACCGAGTTTAACCTCACTGACCACAAAGAGCTGGAGCCACTGGTAAGTTGCTGAACAAAAAGAAAAAGTTCTTTTTACAATTGTATTAGGATTGAAAATGTCTTTATTCTACTCTCAATCTATACACTCATTTTCATATCCTTCCAGACCTTATTAATACTACTACTACTAATTATTATTATTATTATTATTATTATTATTATTATTATTATTATTATGGTGATGAAACAAGTTTAAAATTAAACTCTACAATGTTTTGGAGGGTGTACCAAATAATTATTTTACAATATATTTTGAATTATATTAAAACAAACCGACCAAATGGTAAATTAGATCCCTAAAATGGCAGTACCCAGCATGTTTTGCATAGAAAGAGCCATTTTTTGATGTAGTTTTTGTTTACATATTTTTGTATCTTACAGTACAGTAGATTAGGATATTACAAATTATGATACACATGTAGGCCTAATCAGTGTAAAAACTAAACACTAGAAATGTCTGAAAAATACACATTGCAACCATAAAGTGGTAGTGAGATCTATTATATTAAAACCTCCTATTTTGGGCAGGGTATTTCCATATCTAGTGTACATAATACTTTTTATGTTCATGACCAATCGCTATAAAAAATTTTGATTAAGAGGAACTACTTTTAGCATGTTGTTTGGATGTAGTCATGCGTAGCACTATTTTAGTATGGAGAAACGTATCATTCAGCCGATGGCTTTACGTTGGGCTTGTAGTGAAGTTTGACGTTCCATCAAGTTAAACCTTCTTAAACTGTTAACTCTCTTTTTCAAAATCAGTAACGTGCAGTTATAGTCAGATCAGACAGTCCTTTAACTCTGTTCTGCCCCCTCTAGGTAAAGAGATGCTCACTACCCTTTTAAGTCTTATTTTAAAAGACATACAGATATCTCCTTACATGATACTTACAATGCTCTGGTTCATGTCTGGGTGTTTTGTGGTACATCTCCCTTACAGAAGGAGATGACATCTCGGATGTGCCATTAAGGAAGCACCACTGACTGGCTGACACATTCCCCCATTGATGACCACATCCGTCCACCTAGAATATTGCAGCAGAGAATTACAAAGAAAGAACAACAAACAAATCAGAAAGAGTCTTTATTTTTATATTTAAGTACTGTAATCTATTTTAGCCACATAGGTTTTAACCGAGAATCTTGTCGTGTCTAGGCATCCTATTAGTTTTCAAGCCTATCGTGTCACAGCACACAGTATTATGAGGTATACATTTGTGTTGTTTTTTTGTTTTGTTTTTTAATCTGAATCATTCCAGAATTTTATCTAATTTTCTCTTCTATCTAAAATTGTCTAAAATGGAACAATTTGTAACTGTACATATCTAAGATTGTGTATGTTGTTACATTAAAATTCCTCTATAGTATTTTACTCTATCCTGAACTGTGTGATTAGTATTTCATTTATATTTACACGATCCATTAAACACAGGAAGATTGCTTTTTGTAAATTCTTCTATAGAAACCTCAAAACCACCAAAGATTGACTTCATCACAAATTTACTGGAGATGGTTTTAAAACTAATACTAATAATGATTAAATGGTTTTGCCAGACCATGTAAAGAATTATAATAACATTTAGCAATATGTACTATTGATATGGTAAATGATAGTATTTTCTTTTATTTTAAAATTTTAATTATTTAAGTGAAGGATAGGCTGCTTTGAACCAATTAAGAAAATTGAAACAATGTTTTCTTTTATCCGGTAAATGCAATTATTTATCTGGAAAGGATTTACTTGAGGGGGCTATATTTAAATTTACAGCAGAGCTCTAAAGTGACATACAATATATTTGTAAATGGCTGAGTAGGAAATACACCAGTCACCTTAAGTAAATAACATTCTGTTAGAATGACAGCAGCACGTCACACTTAGCTATACGTTTTAAAACATGCATTAGTCATTAACATATTCTATCCTCAAAATAATGGCTAACAGCCTAAATACCAGCAAAGAGCTCATCTGAGAAGGAAATGGGGGCAGGATGGTCTAGGTGTTGGACTCCCAACCAGAAGGTTGTGGGTTCAAGCCCCAGAGTTGGCCTTCCTGTAAGCATCCTTGAGCAAGATGCCTAACCCCTATCTGCTCCATGTAATGGCACCATGTACTAATTGTAAGTCGCTTTGGATAAAAGCGTCTGCTAAATGTAAATGTAAAAATGTAAATTATTATTTTTATAGAGATAGAAAATAGAGATGGAAGATAAAGATTCGTCATAGAGAATTTCAGTTGGTGGGAGTGGTATGAGGTAGAGAGGTCACATTTACATAGTTGCTACTCCGCTCTGTAACTGACGGGCCACCAGACATGTTCTCAGGTGTCACACAACGTAGAAGGTCACACGAGACTCAAACCTCAGGCAGAGCACAATATTTCAAACTATCCACTAGGTGGCGCCAGACAGTTAACCCGGTTAAGACACGCTTAGACTGGCTTCGACAAGTCTGTCTAATGTCTTTGTTATACGAACAGGGTAATGGAGTTGCTCTAGGGCTTATTTAGGTTAATTATTCGACTAAGCTGGTTATATAAGAAACCGGCTGGGCTGTGACGAACAGCTTTTGTTTTGAATGTGTTCTGCTTAAGGATTGGCTCAGTTTAGCATCGGAACAAAGGGAAACAAAAAGAAATAAACTCGAACAGGGATGTGGGTCACATTTACCAGCACATTGAACTTCAGGTAATCTCGTAAATTTGTTACAATTAGGCTACAGCACACTTGTTATACAGATGTTTTACACGTTACAGTTAAAGCAGGCTATCTAATAGTCTCCTAAAAGCGGAAGCAGTGCAGGCCTTTCTATATACACTGTTTTTGTAATGTGATCCTAGTAGTCAGTAGAGTCATTTACACGTAACCCCTCCCCCCACTTCCTTCAGCGTGTGTTCTTGTGCTACGTGTGGGACGGGCAGCACGTCGTTTTTACGTGCAGGATGTGAGGTGAATTCCTGGCTGCGCCACCAGAACGTACGGCTGTTGAATTGACAGCACAGACATTTTCTCATCTACACCATGATCTACAGCATAGAATGAGATTTGACTATAACGTGACTCAGTATGTTGTTATGGCGTACACACCCTAACGGTCTTTTTGTAGGCTACTGCATTATCATCATAGCTACTACTACAACAATAAGATGGACAATAACGTTGACAAAGACACACAGTTCCCATATTTTGAATCACATCTAATGTGTAAAAAAAATACCTTGAAACCCTTGTATAATAGTGTGCTCCTAAAGAGTAGGCCTACATAGATATGGTAGCCTAATTAATACTATACAGGCTATAGTATAGGCTCTATTACTATAGTATACACTTCATACAGTAGCCTACTGTATAGGCTACTGAAGTAATATATGTATACATATATAATAATGAATACATTATGCTAAATTTAATGTACAGTATATTGTTTATATCTTTTGAAAGAATATGAAATAACAGACTACAACCGCTGACTATGAAAGTCATCTTGTGCTATTGTTTGATGCCTCTTCAGAAATTACAAGAGGCTACAAATGTGAAACTTTACAGGGCTACGCTGTCTTATTATAGTTGGTGTATATTTACTCAAATATCAGAAATTCATAACATGCTTAATTTGTTAGAAAGTGTTACATAACTATACAGAGCACAGTTTCCTGGGCGTGCATTTAAATATGTGGAGCAAAAGCAATTGTTTTGAGTCTTATGGTTGCTAGTCCTGCATGAAAGTTGCTTTGGATTTTAATTCAGTAATTCACAATATTTACTATCATTCATTTTCATCCAGGATGTCCTCCTTTCCCCTCCTAATACTTAAAATATATAGAATTTTTCACAGAGGATACATTTATCACAAAAAAGAGTAGGTGTTCTCGGAAGTTCTAATCTGCTCTAGGAAGTATCCCTGGAATTAACAAGGATGTATGACTGTATACATGAGTCTGTGACCTGACCTCGCCACATCATGGTGGTATGGAGCATGCAAGTTAATGTTAAATATTAGATTTATGACTACCCATTATTGCCATTTACGAACGCTTGGTTGGCTATAGGCAGAAGGGTAAAGAACAATGTGAGCCTATATTGCTATAGGGAGAGGAGTAGAGAGGTGTGCAAGCCACTCTACACTCTCTGTGTTTTAAACCAAAACAACAATGTTTTCATAACACAGGTTTCAACCAAGGGCTGTTCCAGACACAAATGGAGGACTGTCCCTTTAAATGTGTCATCAACAAAAACACAGAGACACACCTCATGTTTCAGCCAGTGGGCTGCTCTTGACCGAAAACCAATCGTGGCCACTTTGGGATGGTGGGTGCTACTTGAAGTTCTTCATGCTGCCTTTACCCGCTCCATTCGCCCTGTAGTAACACTGACCTACCCCTGCACTCTAACGCGTGGGCTTGTTTTCCAGCTAAATCTGAGATTGCACCATGCGCTCTTGGCTACAGAACGGCAGCCAACGTCTTGCGTAATGTTTGCTACAGTTGGGCCTATGTTTAAGGGGCAGAAGGTAAAAAGAGGAGGAGAGCCCAGTCACAAGACATTCTCCTGTTGAAAACAAACCTTACATGGATTCAAGTTGGATGCCCTTGATAAACAATAGTTAAATTATATACATAACATGTACTGTAAGTAAGACGAGCAATATAAATCACATGCAGAACAGTTTGCATGAGCTTAGAGCTTGTTTGAGGTGATAAACTAATAATATAATGAGCAACTGATATGCACAGTAGATTGCTCACAGTAGATCATGCAACCGAATCTCACTGTAAATATTTAAGTGCAGTGCAATAAGACATAAACATCCTGTAGTAATGGCATTACTGAGAAGTTCCCTATATTTAATATATCTCTTTAATTCAGAGGCTACGTGTGCATTTGCAATAATAATGGGTGTTCAGATTTGAGTGTCATAGGCTCCTGCATTTTCCTTTAAATCTAGGAATGTATTCATGTGGTAGTGACATCCTTTAAGCTGTGTGAAAACCTTATCTTGGCCGTTAGCAGCCTAGCAGTGAGAGAAAACATCTTTAGACATCTTTAACTCCTAGAATTGTATCAGAGTTATTTCATTATCGCTGTTCTGAGACTAACTCATAATCCTCATTCTCTGTCACGTACAGCTGCCTAGTCACGATTTGCAAGACAACATCATATAGTTGGGGATGTTGCCCTTTAACCCTCCCTCACATACAAAGTGTTTGGCTGTTTATTCCTAGAACCCGATTGTCCACCACACCTTTAAAGTGTAATTGTTGTTTTATATGCTGCTCCTGTGGACAAATGTCATAATTAAAGGTGCACACCCAGTTTTGTGTTACTTCCTTTTGAGTCAAATGTTGCAAATCATTGTTTAGGTTTTAAACTCCAAGAGCACATTTATTTTTTAGAATATTTATATTCTATAAATGTACTTATTTCATACAGCCTACAGCCTATTAGTTAATCATTAATATAGTCCATTGATAACTTCAGCAGTCCACCCACAGTGCAAACTAGTGAGTCTGGTCTATCTTGTTGTGCTGTGCCGTCACATTTCTTTCCATGAATCGCCCCTCTTTCATCCCTCCACTGTGTGCAAACACAACACACCTCCTATTCAACCCATGATTGTTGTTGGGTCCCAAATAAACATCCTAAGCAGTGTCACACTCAATACATTCAGTTCTCAGACAGGCCTTAAGGAAATACATTCTTATTTGACTAATCACATTTAACTAGCACTTGCCCATAAACCTTTATCATTTGTAATATAATAGGTTATGATGTGTACAGTATATCTATTACTAAACAATGAAAAAAATGGGTACACGGTGTCTTTAGGCTACTACCACATCCCCATTCTAGAAAATACGTCACCCTTCTCGACTGTTGCTGTTCTTTAGCGAGGGGGAGGGGGAGCACTGGGCTGGGCCATGGTACGTTTTTCACGATAGCGCGTGGGCGGAGACTAGAGAGAGGTTATAAAGAACTGTCGCAGCTTGTTTTTTCACCACCTTCCAAGCACTTACTATCAGGTATCCCCTCCCCCCTCTCGACCATCATCTGCGGCTTTTTGAAGCAGTGGGTCAAACAACGACGCTAACACTGGAGCTATAAAATTAAAAACGGGGTAAGTTGCTATTTCTGTCGTACTCCTCCACCATTTATGGTAGAGAAATAAACTTAGCTTCGTTATAACGCGTAGATGTCTGATGTAACATCTATGAAATCGCATGCTAACGTTAGCTAACTTGCATTGCCTCGCTGTTGGAGTTAACCTCATCTCACATTGACTCGATCGATAGGTTCGTTAACCAACATCTAAGTTTCCGGAAGGCTTTTTAGTGTCGATTACATTTATTTAATGTTAACCCGTTCAGGGCCTGTTGACTTGCATGACTTACTTCTCGTTGGCCTTCAATTAAAAATTGAATGCGTGCTGGTTTGCACGCGCTTTCGTGTTATTGTTGCTATGTATATTTTCAATGTACTTTGTGGCACGCTCTCACCTGCCTTTCTGAGAGCCTATAGCAAAAAGTGACTCGTGCGAATTGTGTTTATAGATAAAACGGGATTGTAACATCCCTTTTTTTTTGGGACTGAAAACCTGTTTTTTAAATTGAGATATTAATAACTACAACTTTGCGGTGTTTTCCGCAGGGCTCCCGTTTAAAGCGCCACAGCAAATTGACCAACCAGTGCGGTGTGATCATTCGCTGCTATTTTCTGGAACGATTTCGTGTTTCGGAGAAGTGCAATTCGAGATCATCCCGAAAAAACCACTGCAGCCGCCGAAAATCTTCAAAAGCATCCCAAATTCGAAAAATGGTGCAAAATAAAATAACCGAAGTCACTGGATTCCATCGCTCTTTCAAGGTAAGCATTGGAATAGGCGCAGTACTCTATGTATGCCTTTTTGCGGAGTCTTGTGTTGGAGGACAAGTAAGAGGAGCAATTTGCTATATATAACCGCATCTGTTGCTCTCCCACACCTTGTGTCTGGCAAACGTGCTCTTATGTGTGGCTGTAGCGAATGAATGGCAGGACACAAGGCTGTAGCCATGCAGTCAACATGATGGGGGGGGGGGAGGTGAATCTGTCGGGTCTAATTTCCTGCTATTCGAGCTATAAAGTATACTATACGAATATATGCAATAAATGAAAGCTACTAGTCTACTGTTACACATAAATTACACATGCAGTGCAACATAAATGATTGACACTTTGCTCAGACATTACGTGGCCTTTCTGACAAATATAACTTAATAAAGGCATTAATGTTAGCTGAATACACCTGTGAGCACAATTGTTGGTTGCTGGGTGAATTTTTGGCTACCGGTAATTAACTTTCCAGGTAGCTTCTGATAGCTAATGTTGGTGATGGTTAATTAGCACTCTCAAATCGTCCCATTTCACCAAAAATGTTTGTTTAAACTCAACAGTGATGTAGACTACATAACACTCATATTACATACTAGTTTTCCTCTTTTTAATACATTTGCAAGTAATGAAATAGACCGTATAGTGTTTGATATTGATTGTAGGCTACCTACCACCACAGTGGTTGAGCAACGGCTTCTGCTGGGTTACGGCAACATCACTTGGGACAAACCACACGCGGAACCGCAGTACATCCTAATGTTATAACCGGTAGTAATAATAATGGCAATTTGTTAAGTTTAGTTATAATTACAATTACTAATGATTATTTCAGACGGCGGTGCGTGGTTGCCTGTCGTAGCATAGTAACTTTTGTTTATATTTTATATATTGGTAGGCTATATTTGGGGGGGGGGCCTTTTGACCATATTTGAATATTGGGGATGTGTCCCCCCCCAAATATGTTATTACGGCCTTGGCTGGACCATTATCAATTAATCACTTTGGTCCTGAACTGCAAAGGAAAATGGCTTTTAGCAACCAGTGGTTTTGTATTGTAGGTGACATGTCTATCTTTATTTTTTTGTTTATCTTACTTTATCGCACAAATGCAGTTACACTATCGGTTGTGAAGCCTACTTTAATGGCTGCTTATTGTTTAATGGTGGTTTTTGGCAAATTTCTACCAAATGTAGTGCTAATGCTGCTTAGTTATAGTGTACTTTACCTCTGTTTTATAGGCCATAAGAAGACAAGCAAGACTCTTATCTTATGATCCCCATTTGATTAATTAGGAAAAATTTATCTTTAAGAAAAAAAATATTTTTGACTTTTTTTAGGGGCAAAATCCCTTTGAGTCAGAGGACTTCACTAAAAATGGATCCCATCTTCTTGATTCAACGTTCAATTTTGATTCACCCCCAAGAACTGGTGAGTGTGTTTAGAGGTAAAGAAGCAATTATGGCTTATCTGTGAGTGTCTCCAAGGGCAATAAATATTTAGTTACTCCAATAATGGCCTACTTGTTCAACTTAGAACTCCTTGTTGAATTCCAACCAATGGGCATTACATATGAGCAACAAATAATTTTTATGGACTAGACATTTCTTAAATACTTTTACCGTTTTATATAAACATTGTCGTCATATATTTATTTCTCTTAACTGTTGCTCATTCTGTGCTTCTTACAGACATACCCTCCAGTCAGCCTATTGACATCCCTGACGCCAAGAAGAGAAACAAGAAGAAGAAGCGTTGCCGGGCAACTGACAGTTTCTCTGGGCGGTTCGAGGGTCAGTTTTCTTACAATTTGTGTCTTGGCCTTAGAATAAACTGTTACCCCCACTGATATTGTGCAGTTAAAGGAATATAAAATGGCTAATGTGACACTCTTTCGGCAACAGATGTCTACAGGCTGCAAGAAGAGCTGCTCGGAGAGGGTGCTTATGCCAGGGTGCAAACCTGCATCAACCTCATAACAAATAAAGAATATGCTGTCAAAGTAAGACACAGTTAATCGTGTTTGTCTCCCCACAGTGGGCTTGTGGCTGTAATGTTAGTGCAACACTAATGTGTGCTGACTGTGTACAGTTTGCTGGTTGGTGATTCTTATAGACCTTCTATATTTCCAGGTACCTGTTATTTCATCATTAGCTGTGAATGGTGTATTGGAGCAACTTATGCTGAGTGCCGTTTAGATGTTACATGGTAGTGGAGTCAGTTATATAAGAAGTCCAGAAAGGTATCTTGTGTTAATGTAGGCACCATGGTATCCTTGTTGGAGTCTGTTTTTAAAGCTGGATTTTGTAACCTTGTTGTGGACAGTGGTTCCAGGGCTGAAGGGTTTATTTCGCACCCCTAGTTCTATGTAGCGGATGTCTGCCGGACCACTGTTCTAATTTTCAGTGCAGCCCTCACTGCTGCTAGCTCATTCCCTTCCCTTCAATGTTTTCTTGTTCTGCTAGCCTATCAAATCACTTAGAAGACTTGTGTCCACCCCTTGTCTTTTCTATCATTGGCTACTGGGATGTTTAGTGGAGGGAACATTGTGTACTTAGCAGCCTTTCTATGCCGTGTGTACACATTATTTACACTCTAGTCATGAGGAAGTTAAGTATTAAGAAATTCTACAGAAGGAAGTGTAGAAGTTTTCAGTTTTTCTTCTAGCCATCCACCTACATTACATGTTTAGTTTATATTATCTTATATGGTTAGGTTTTGGTCTGTACATTTTTTGTAATTTTGCTGCTGTAACACTGCAATTTCCCCTCGGTGATCAATAAAGTTTCTATCTACAATCTATCTAAACAAACAATCTTACAAATGTTAGCAGTGTCTTCAAAAAGGGCTGTTTTTTTCAGGTTGCTAACTTGATTTACCAACTGAAATGGGCTGGCTCCCCAAAGGGCGAGGGTACATATCATGCCATAAATATTTATATGAAACTGGAGTGCAGTGAACGTGCAACATTAGTATTGTTTACCCTGGAATAGGGTGTCCCTCGGGGAGGGAATGTTTGGTGGGAGGAGGTGATGGGGCAGACCACTACTAGAGGTCAGTTGGGGGGTGTCCAAACTACTCTTGCCAGATGTCCTGTCTACCCTCCCCCCACTCCGACTGGAGTGGGCTTGGGCTGCCAATAGAACAAAATGTAGAATCAGCGTCAGGCTGTGCTTCTCTGAGGCATTGCTTCCCAACCAAATTGTCCCTGTTCTTTCACAGGTTAATATTGATTTACAGAGCTACAGCAGCGTGACTCTGTGGGTCCTCCTCCAAAGCTAGCCTGTATTTATCCCCTACTTCTAGTGATGTACATGACTATGCTACACAGCGGCTAAGCCCCCCTGGCCCACCACAGGCACAAAAGGACCATATGCACAAACTTTGTACCCCCCTTGCAAAGCCCCAGCTTGTTGTTCTGTGGGGGTTGGCCTATGTTGTGATCAGGAGAGAGTGAGCTGATTTGGGGGGGGTGCGCGTCTGTGCTGCTGACTCAGATTCGAACAGTGCAGAGGCTTTGGGCTGTACACGGTCCCCAGTCAGTGCATTAATCCTAGAGACACAAGTGAATTCTGGCCCCACTGGATAGCAATAGCGGCTGTAATCCAGCTAGCAGGAAGAGAAATGAGAGCAAACTTCCAAGCAGACAATGTTAGGGCTGGAAAATTCTAGGCTTTTGCTCTGGTGCTGACACCCTCTTGGCAATGCAGCCTGCATGGGGCCCCTGTGACTCTGTTCCAGGCTATATTTAGATGACAATTTTGATATCGTAAACAGTTTTGGATCGTCTCTAAGGGATGTGGGACTTAAGAGCACTTCTGATTGGATTGAATATGGGTTTCATATATGATATAGGCAGTGTCAAAAGTAGGTTAAACCTTTTTGTAACTGTGTAGGGGTGGGTTAATTTTGGAAATAGCAGGTCTACAGCACTACTGTCGCCTGTAGTCAACACTGGCTGTGGTGGGGCCTGCTTACCTTCAGTGCTAGCTTTTTCTCTCTCACCCGGCGGGCTGTTCCCTGTGTTGGCAAAGCAGTGATGTTGTGGCACAAATGAACGTCACACAACCTATCCTGTGCTGTTTTCCTTTCCAGATCATTGAGAAGAGACCAGGGCACAGCCGGAGTCGTGTCTTCCGCGAGGTTGAGATGCTCTACCAGTGCCAGGGGCACAGGTAAACGATAAAGGCCACCATCTGCCCATTCTATACATCGCACATCCCAACCACATGACTTCCCCTTTACAGTTTCACTAGATAACACAACGCAGATATCAGTCACCTTAAGTATTTAATGTCTGACTAAAAAATCATTTTTGAAAGGAACATCCTGGAGCTGGTGGAGTTCTTTGAAGAAGAGGACAAATTCTACCTGGTGTTTGAGAAGCTGAGAGGAGGTTGGTACCATGCGGTAATTTATTTGGGTTTTAAACATTGCTTTAAGTAGGTCTCTACTTTGTAGAACCAGAGCTTGCTTTTCCTCCTGAATAGGTTTTTTTTTTTTTTTTTTTTTAATGGTCGAATCTTTTATCTTGTAGGTTCCGTCTTGGCTCAGATTCACAAGAGGCGACACTTCAGCGAGCACGAAGCCAGCGTTGTCGTGCAGGACATTGCCAGCGCACTGAATTTCCTGCATAACAAAGGTTGGCCCCTTCCTACAATGCAACGCAAATGTACCACTTGTCAAGCAGGACAGGACAATATACTGTAGCCACCTGCTATGGAAAGGGAGGGAATGCTCCGTGACCCATCGCGACAATGAACTACATAGACTACTCTCATTAGGACGAATATATAAGATGCTTATGAGACTCTGTTCTCATTCTGCACAATGTGGCACTGGCATATGTTGCTTGCCTAGTAAGCTAGGATGGTTTCTGTTCAGAAGATTCCTCGGAATGCTCAGGATACTGACAATTTATGTTTCTTCCAGGAATGGCACACAGAGACCTGAAACCAGAGAACATCCTGTGCGAGCACGCTGACAAGGTGCATTTACTACGTTGTGTGTGTGTAGCCACTTGCCTCATGGGTCCTCAAATAGTAGTTATAAAGCAACATTCAAATCAATCAAAAATTTATTTATAGAGCACTATAAAATCCGAGACGGACACAAAGTGCTTTACAGTAAGTCAATAAACAATACATAACAGCGCTAAACAACATAAACTCCTATGACCCATATAATACAAGCACAAACAATAAAAAATCAATACATTGAAACCAATATGATCAGTATAACCAAACATGCATTTTCAATTTCCGTTTTCAAAGGCCAAAGAAAAAAAATAGGTTTTAAGAAGAGACTTAAAAATAGACAGAAGATGCCTGTCTAATGTGCAGTGGTAAATCGTTCCACAATTTAGGAGCTGCTACAGAAAAGGCACGGTCCCCTTTTAGCTTGCGCTTTGTTTTCGGCACACATAGGAGCCGTTGATCGGCTGACCTGAGAGAACGGGTGGGTCTATAGGGGTGTAGCAGCTCTGAGATGTAAGGAAGCAAATAAAAGGATCTTAAAATGTATCCTGTGATATATAGGGAGCCAATGCAGTGACGATAAAATGGGAGAAATATGCTCGTATTTACATGTTCCAGTTAAAAGACGTGCAGCCGCGTTTTGCACCAGCTGGAGACGAGCAATAGACGACCCACTGACCCCCACGTACAGTGCATTACAGTAATCCAGCCGAGTGGTGACAAAGGCATGGATTACTGTCTCAAAATGCTGCCTAGAAAGGAGTGGCTTTATTTTGGCCAATTGCCGTAAATGAAAAAAACTTGTTTTAACTACTGACCTAATCTGTCTGTCAAGCTTAAGATCGGGGTCAATTTTTACCCCTAGATTAGTGACAGTTGGCTTAATATATTGACTCAAGGAACCCAAATGAGCACCAGGGGCCCCAGCAGCGCCAGCAAAAAACATCACCTCTGTCT
>JAOEHI010000019.1:2703246-2722197 GCA_025447815.1 Percopsis transmontana | reverse complement strand
GTTCTGAAGGCGAAAGGGGGTCAAACACAGTATTAGTATGGTGTTCCTAATAATCCTTTAGGTGAGTGTATACTGTATAGATTAAAGTAATAGCCTAATCAAATCATGTAATAGACAATATAGTTTTCCTACTATGCTGGTCTACATTGGTTACAGAATGTTAGGACCATTTGGATAATAGTTTTAGGTAATATCAATCAATTTAATCTTCTGATGTTAGGTCTAATCTAAGTTTTATCATCCTATTAACAACAAAAAGTAAATAATAAATGCACACGTGGTTACCCAGACTCTCTTACAGCTAGGGGATACTGACTAAATCATAGGGGTGGGTTTTAAACCCAATACTCAGATACAGACAAATGCATTTAGTATTTTTTTCTAAATATTTCTGTAATTGACTGGATATTTTAATATTTATACAAAATTTCATGTACTGAATGAATCTTGAGATTGCACCCTGAAAAAACTTCTAATAATTCTCGATATAGAATCGTTTCATGAGCAGTCTGATCAATATCGAATTGCTTCGTGACCATTTGTATAGGAATCATATTGTAAGATCCTGCCCAATAGTCAGCCCTGTTTTAAATTATGTATTTGTTTTTTTAAATCTCTTTTGTTTCCTAGATATCAAGCTGACACCGGCCCACTCACAACTAATCCTTCTCACCAACTTGGTTGCTAACTTCCTCCTGGCCTCCCCCGCAGTGGCTCTGTAACAACATGGATAGCGGCCGCTGTCTCACCAAAGACTGACCAGAAGGAATGAGGCGCTCCGGAGGACGTTGCCAAGCGGCCTCGTGGATGCACTAGCCCGTCATTTGGAGCGCTGGTCTATGATTGGTATTGTGTGCGTGCGTGGGCATATCCGTCACACAACCTGCCCACTCCAGGCGGGGACATGCCACTCTGAGAGCGGAGTTGGAGAAACAGATGAGAAAGGAAGCGCTTTGGTGAACAAGGGGGAAGGCACAAGGGAAGCGCACGGCAAAGGGCTGTTTCTGACACAGTGGGGCACGTCAGCCGGTGTTCCAGCCCATCAACGTGTCTTCTGATCCACTTTTCATCGGCGACGCCTCTGCTCTGTCCTGCGTTCCTCGTTGCCCTCCCCCTCCCTGCAGTGCCTTTTGGTCATTGTTTTGGAGTGTCTGTGGTTTGCATGGCAGGGGACTAATCGTGGAGAAGCCAGGGTATCACAAGCTTATGGATTTTGACAAGAGAGGGGGCAAGGGAGAGACAGAGGAAGGGAAAAAAATGTCTAAGGCGGCGGGCAGCAGGACTGGACATGGGGTCCGCGGTTCGGGGACCAACTCTGGGGTTCTTATGGTCGGCCCGAACTTCCGGGTGGGGAAAAAGATCGGCTGCGGGAATTTCGGAGAGTTGCGGCTCGGAAAGAACCTCTACACTAATGAATACGTGGCCATCAAATTGGTAAGGGGCGCCTGCTCGGTGAAAGTGCAGGTTTGAATGTTGTGGTTCACTGTAAAACACATTCTACATCCAATGTCAGTATTGCACAGCACTGTACAACTTCTTTAGATGTGTTCAGTAGGGTTTTGCAAATGCCCCCCCTCCGCTGTAGTAAATAGTTTTACCACCAAAGCAGGAGAATGTCCGTTGAAGACACACAGGATGTAGCTAGAAGCTTTCTCGTACACTCTCCAACCCCTCCCCCACCCCCAACCCCTCTGGCAAATATTAGCTTCAGCCTGGTCCCGTGTATTGTGCTGTTAATCAGTTAACCAAGATCTGCTTGTTTTTCAAACATGGAGGAAAAGAATAAACTGAAACAGACAGGGTGATATTTTAAGTGTGTATTTCATTTTGTATAATACATGAACAGGCCTGAAACAAACATTCCAGCCCCCCCCCCCCCCCTCATTTTTGTGTAGTAATGATTAAATGTGGGGTGCAACATGACCTAAAGCATCGCAGTTAAGTTTCCTAGTCTAGTGGTTTATCAATGTAGTATGCCAGGCACACTGCTGTGGGGTGAGGTCCCCCACTCCATTTCCTTTACCCAAATAGCTGGTGCTTGTCCCTGCTTACTTTGGGCATGAGGCAGGAATAAACCCTGGATAGGACAACGGTCAAAGGACCCCTCTCTCAAGACAGGACCCCAACAAAATACACGCCATTCACATCAAAGGCCAATTTAGTGTTTCCAACCTTGTTTAAAGGGTTGAGGTAACCATATGGATAACATGTAAATTGTGTGTAGGTATATTTTACAGAATTCTTCACATTTGCAAATATCATGAATATGCCCTTTTAGTATCTTTTACTGTATCTAAAAAGTAGTTTTCTTAGCTCACCTTTTTAATAAGATCATGCTTGCCCTTTTTTACTTTTATTTGTTACACCTCAGCATTGAATTTGTAGTTACTGCTTTAGTACCACGCAGACAGAAGCTGCGAAAAACCACATCAAATGGAAGGTTTGTTTTGCTGTTTGATGGAGACTCACTTCCTCTGAATTTCAGGTTCCATTTTCTATTCTCATCATTTGTGTTGCAATAGATCAGCAGTAATGTACCTTTTTTGTTTTGTCTCACAATGTCACAAACATTTGTAAATGCCGTGCTTTGTCGGCCTCAACGTCGTATTTCACGAACAATGCCTTGATGCAGGCAAGATTAATCTAGTCTAAAGTCTAATCTAAATTCTCTAGTTAGGTTGTCATGCTGTAGCTGGCTGCTAGCTCAGCTTCCAGCCAAGACTCTGGCGTCATCCCTCCACAGCCACACTGGTCTGTGTATGATTATCCTTACAGTTGAATCTCCCAGAGAGGTCATTATCTCCAAGCGGGCATCTATTGAAGGCTTTGCTAACCACATGGAAAGCCGAGGTTACCATACAGTTCTAATTGCAGTCCTCCTCTCTGAAATCATTAGTTGTGCTGTTGGTCCAGCCCCCTCCCTCCCTACCTCCCGTCCCGCCTGTGAACCCTCCCATCTGTTTGGGTATTTTTATCTTTGTGATGTCTAGCTATATCCGGATCTGGCATTAGGTCCATAATGTTGCTGCATGGTGGGACAAGCTTTTATCTGAATGAGCTGGAGGAGGAGTAGGAGGTGGTGTTTACTCCTCTGGACTGGCCCAACTAACTGTGGGGCGGCACTATCGCCCATGAATTCAGCCATTCAGGTCAATGTAGAATTTAGGGACAACTGTTTCCCTTCCTGATTTTTATTTCCACATTTGCACCTCAGCTGCGTTAACTTTTACTTACTGTTGGCAACAAATGGCTTCTCACCTAAAATATATTGTATCAAGCTGGTGGTAATAGCGGCTACATTTATTACATAATCCTCTCACACAATGCCTGTGGGGAAAGCATCAGCGCGCTCATGCTGACCAAAATGATGTACCATTTGTCAACTTTCTCACTGAGTTCAGTCCCTAGGCCCAACCTACAGTAGGTGTCATTACTGGTGGCCTCCTGTCGTCACCCTGGCTGACCTCTAGTGACATGCAGCTGTCTGTCCACATGTTTCTGTCTGTCCCCTGGGGGGTGGGGAGGGAGTGAATGGTACCGCCTGTCCAGTAGGGAGCGTCAGTCAAAGACTGTTACTGAGCTCCTCCATGTGGACGGATATATATAGAGATAGATGGATACAATTTCTGTTCATCTGAGAGCACCTGTTAAACCAGGCAAGCTGTTGTTCAGTGGACTGGAAGTGGTATTGTATTCAGAGGACATTCTCTCAGGTAGAAAGTAGATAATAAGAGCAGATCCCCGCCCTGAGTAACATTTTAAAATGGTTATGATCACTAAAATCTTCAAGGGATTCATATTCTAAAGGAAAGTTCTTAGTGCAACTTTAAAGGAACGGCCTGCTATCATATGGTATACTGGCTATTACGTTTAGATCTTTTAAGGTAGGTGACAGGTTAAGACTGAATCACTGAAAAATAGTCTATAGAGGAAGTTCATTCTGTTTTTATTTTATTGTTTTAGTCTTGTAAAGTGCAAGTTTCAAAAAAAAAAAAAAATTATTTGGTTACCTATTGTTGACTGGATAGCATTTAGTGTACTTTTGTCTGTGTCATACCAGCTTGCAGTGCCTGAGCACACCTAGGGACAAAGGTGCATGCCAGTGTCGCCCTCCCGCACCACGTGATAGCAGCAAGCATGATGTACAGTACGGCCTAATGTCTCAGAGGAGGCATAGAGAAAGGGGGGAGGTGGAGCCAGAGAGACGTCGGAGTGCTGAAAGGTCAGCTTTGTTAGCGGGCCTGGTCGAGGCACAGTGGCCCAGTCTTCTTTGGTTCAGCTTGGGGGCTTTCTCACACTGACAAATGCCTTGTGTGATGGAGGCAGGGCCGGGTAACCACCGCTATAAGCACACTGCAGGCGTAACTCCCCGGGGCAGGGGGTCCCTGTGACTTAAAGAAGCACCAGTGTACAGCGTCTGCTCACAATTACAGCTTACTGGTTAAACACCCACCGGGCTCATTTAGAGGGATTTAGGGTCTTTGCTACACCCCCTGCCTTGCCTGAACACCCCCCTCACACTTGGTGAAAATGACTATTTAAAATCCTCTCTAGAGATGCACCGGTCGACCGGTAGTCAATCGATATCGGTTGATATTGCTCCTAACGCTATTGGCAACCGGATGTTTTTTTGTTCAAGTGTAGCCCTGTCTAACTTTAAAAAGAAAAAAAAGGTAATCGGAATCATCCAAGAAAAACGCAATTGGTGCATCTCTAATCCTCTCTAAACTCCCTCATCCCTGTTCCATTACACTGCATCTACTTTAGAGAATCACTTCACATTAATGTCATAAATGCCCTCCTAACCCCGTCGTCATGTTTGCTTTTGGCGTGGAGATATCACGCATGCTCACGCCCATTTATAAACATACACTGGACTCAAAAGAGCTTGACGAATCTGTTTCTTACTGGCACTTCCTGTAGTCCTCGCTGTAAGGAAGGAGGCAGGGCTACAACCTGTACAGTCTTCTTCCGCACACTCATGGTCATGGATTGACTTGTGGGGGCCGTAAGACACGATAAAGAATTAGTAGTAAACCAGTTTGAATGTGGGGTGCAACATGACCGGCTTTGCATGACAACTGTGGACAGCTTGGTTCATAATATCTCCAGGACATGACAGGAGGTTAAGTGACTCAAACAAGAGAGTTCTGCGAGAGTAAGGGACTCCCCCCATTGTGTGTGTGCTATGTGTGTTGACTGGCTATGTAAACACCACATACAAGTAGTACTTGACCTTACACCGTCGCACCGCTCAGACCAAATCAAGGAAGGGCGGCGTAAAACGGTGTGTGGGTGTGGCCTGTTGCAGCGTGGTCTGTCGTGACGGCCTGCCTGAAGGAAACCTGAGTGGTTGTACCCATGCTCTTCCCAGCGAAGCCTGACGGCAGCTCTCATTGCACGCCGGCTTACTGTTGCTCCCCACCACTGAAGCCAGAGAGTCTCCAAAGTGACGCTGTGCGTGCCCTGCTTGCCTGGGCTCTCGGCGGGCTGGCTTGTGTGTCTAAATCCTAGATGTCAAAATCTAAACCCTCCCATTTAGCCAGCAAGCTGATCTGTTACAGAACCTCTAGCCAGTAGCGGCAAGCCCCGTGTGTACACGTACATGCACATATCCAGGCACTGTGGCTTTAGGGTTGATTTCCGAGGAGTCATAAAACCTGTGGGGGGAGTGTCTAGCTATTGTCGACTTGTAGGTAGCCACAGCAAGGGTGTCAGTGGTGAGTGTTGCACAGTGTGCACTCGAGGCATTGATTTGACACAGGGTGTGGGCCAGTAGAGCTGTGTAATTGTAGCCTCCGCTAACAGAACTTCCTGGTTCAGGGCAAGTCACTGGTCATAGTTTCTATTGGGAGTCCCCAGGTGTTACACTGACATTATAGTCATGTTGTACAAGGCAAATTATGTGTACCCTTTTCAACGTTGGCAGTTTTAAAATTGCATAGTTATACTATATCTTAACGATTACTTACAAATTGAAATTAAAGCTGAAAAGCATTATTTTGGCTTTCAGCTGAACTTTTTAAACGTCCTATAGTTGCATCATTTGAAGCAGTGTTGTCACTGACAGACGTTACTATGAATATACATTATGTCTAACATTAGTAGTTGAATGCTGAGTTAGCAGTCATTTTCTTGTCTGCATAATCTTGTTTTGGATAAATCTGAAAACGCTGTGTTCGCTGCCTAGTATGTAGTAGCTGCCAAGATCACTTTTGGATTTTGGTGGGGAGTAGAAAAACTGCATAACACCGGCCAAGCTCGCTACAGCCCATAAGGAACGATTTTTTTGATAAGCTTTGGGCGAGGCTTTCTGAACAATTAAATACTTCCTGAATTATAGCCTGAAGAGTTTCTAATGTCCAGACTCCAGGAACTCTCCACTTACCTTTAGCAAACAACTGCACCCTCAAATAGACAGACTCTGCTAATAAGATCTCTGGTGGATTAAAAAAAAAAGTTGCTTGCATGCTTTATTGCATGCAAAGAACATAAAACTCGGCTAACATCTATTATTTTTCAAACATTCTCTATGCTAAATACTACCACGTATATTATATTAATTCTACCCCGACATGTATTTCACCGCAGTCTGGCAGTGTCTGCATATCGTTTTTTGTCTGTCCGTTACCTTTCCTGGTGTCTTGTCACGGGGAAACCGAAATGCTTCCACACTTCAGATTTAAAATTCGCTTTAGTGTCCACAATTTCTAAATCTCTCTTCTTTCGCCACTAGCAACATCTGCTATTTTCGCTCTACTGATCTGTAGTGGTAGCAGATGGCAAAGGATGATGGGCATGTATGGGTCGATGGTAATTGTAGTTCCCAATTCCCTCCGTTCTTCTCTGAACTGCGACGGGAAAGACTACACTTTTTGACCGAAAGACCCATCGTTTCATACCGTCATGTGACCACGATAATATTAAGACGATTTTGCTATTGCGATACCACAAAATTGACAATACCTTTTACATCCATATCGACCATGTATAGCGTATTATTTGTCTTTTTAAACTTAAAAGCATGTAACAAGATTGTCTTTGGGTATTTGCAAATATAGTGACTCAAAATTTCTATCGTATCTGGTCATTTTCTATTATTGCAAACATATATGTATTCAAAACGTAAAACAAGTAGCGTAATGCAAAAAGTATACAATCGCATTCTTTGCGAGAAAGGGTTAAATTATGAGAATGCAAATACTATTATACCAAATGCAGATTATGTGCGTCTTCTTAAAGTAAAGCCATCCTTGTTGCGAGGCTTTTCCTTTCCCAACTGTTTTTTATAGAGGTCCAATATGTCTCCTTATTTGCTCTGGCATGTCTCCCCCTCCTCCGTAAACAACAGTGGAAAAGACCCGGAGGAGCTGTGTATGGTCATATGTTTAGCAACCTGAGCATGCCCAGTTCAATGATTTATGCCTTTTTCCCGAGAGTAACCGTTTCAGTATGGAGGCGAAAACAGTAGTGTGGCTGCGTGGTCAGAAACGCTGTTTTACCCATGTAAAAATGTACCCGTGCTAGTATGGACATAGCCTTAATATGCTGTTCTTCAAATGGCTTATAGACGCTGTGGCCAGACTCTAGAGTCTATATAAGTAAATGGGGAAACGTCTCTGTAGAAATGTCAATACATTTTCCTCATAGGACATCAGTCTCAATAGCCAGTTTCACTTCTTCTAATGTGTATATTGGTGACGATTTAAAATAAAAAATAAAGATATGGAGGCTTACAGAGGGGTACCATTATGTTTGCATTCTAATGCTTTGACTATCTATTATCACTGCTTGTGGGTAAACTGGGTGCTTCAAATCTGCTCTGAAACAGGAGAAGGGATGGACCCAAGCCAGCTGTTGCTCTCTAACACTGCTCACTCCTCAGAACGCCACCACCTTCTAAACCATGCACACCTCGGGTCACAGAGACTGCCTGCAGAATGAGAAGGAAACGTACACGGCTCGGCTAGCATTGACTAATAATATCCTTATGCACATTGCTCTTTTACAGTAGGTAGACATGCACTGTGGGGACATTTGAGCTACTTTGTTTAAGATGAGTCGCCCAGCCAGTTAATATTGCAAAATGTCCAGCTTGAAGTCAAGTCAAGGCAAGGCACTTTATTTATATGGCACATTTCATACACGAGGCAGACTCAATTATGCGCCACATAAAAAAAATGTATACAATAAAAAAGGATTTAAAAATAATTAATAAAAAGATATTTAAATAAAAGAGTAAGATCATAAGCATTTAAATCAGGTTTTCAGAGTGGGAGGCGGGCCTCCCCATGGGTCTTCAGACAGGGGTTCAGTGAATGGAAGTGGAAAAAATATATTGGTTATTATCAAAAGGAGATCATGTAGTATGTGCGTGATTTGGTTAGAGAGTTCTGAGATACAGTAGTTTTGGGGAAATTCTCTGACACACCGGGAGCCAATGCAGGGATTCGATGTGCTAAATATTTGTTAGGACTCTAAAAGCAGCATTATGAACTAGCTGTAGCTGCCTAAGTACTTTTTTAGGGAGATCTGAAAAGACACCATTTCAGTAGTCTAACCTACTGGCAATGAAGGCATGAACAACTTTTTGTCTTTCAAGTCTTGTTTTGGACATGAGTCCTCTAAAGCCACTGGCACGCTTCCGCGTACATGGTCCGCTCTTGGTGTGCGGATGGTACGCGGTACCAAAACTTTGTGTCCGCTTCCTGTACGTCTTGCCTGCACGTTGACTGCGCATGTGCGAAAACTGAGCGTGTAGTAATATGCCGATCCAGTAGGTGGGAATGGGCAGAGTGGGCGTGACAGAACAACTGCTGAACAGGTGGAAAGAGGGCATCATTTTGAGTAAGTTAGGTCATAGTGAGCATGCGTCCATGCCAACATGAACACCAAGTATGCCAAGTGGTCACGTATGTGCACGGAACGCGAGCACCGCAGGCAGACCGCGTATGTGGAAACATGCCAGTGGCTTAAGTCTTGCTATGTTTTTAAGGCGATTGTGGGCTAATTTTGTTACTGACTGGATGTGTCTGTTGAAATTTAGATCTAAATCCATGATAACACCAAGATTTCTGTCAGCAAAAGGCCGTGGCCTATTCTGGTCTAGATGCATAATAATGCTACAGTATCTACATACCCTCTCTGATGGTCATTGCCTACACAGGCTTTCTAGATAGTGGTCCATACAGTGGTGTATTTGTTACATCGTACACACGGTTTGGTTGTCTCTATGTGACTGTCCTAAAGGAGCATTACAATTTGGTCATTTAGTAGACACTTACCTATCCTGTCCCCATTAGCATCTGTTACTTTAGAGCCTTGTCATTTGTTTCCTTAAATGAAGTAGCAATGGTTGACTTGATTGGCGTAACGTTGACTGACTGTTTAAGCTACTATCGACAAATGCTGATAAATGACTTGAAAGCACAAGTGAACTTTTGTTAAACCCTCTGCTCCTTAGCTCCACACGCAGCCCTTCTATCAAAAGTAATAGTTCACAGCCTGGAGCCAGATGTACATTTTCATTCTCAATTGACTTCCATTGTTTATCCAAGACAATCACTAGTCTCTACTGGCAGTATGTGTTCCCTAGTTACTCCAGTTTATTCCAGAATCAAATTGTTTAATTTAAGATATATTTAGTCACTTGCAGGGGCTTCTAGCCTAACTGCGTGTTGCTGCTCCATCACCTACCTCGAACACGGTGGTAGGATTTATTATTAATATTGATGTATGAGGTGCAGAGTCGAGGGCTTAACCATAATTCAATAGAATTTTAAGGTAAATTTAAATGACAAATGTCACACTGATGGCACAAGGGGGCTGGCAGTTTGTTTTCATTCAGAATCCAACACCACAGGACTTGATCTGAATTATTTAATTCCCCCTCTCTAGGAGATGTGTTAATTACTAGGAGCTGGGAATACCTGGTGCTGTGATTGGCTGGAATTGTGCATCATTTGGACCTCTGTGGCACGTGGTTTGACATAAGCTACGTGGCTACAAACAGCTAGTGGCTGGAGAATTGAAATGTTGTCAATACTTAATTGCTTTAAATACAGCTAAACAAGTTTTTAAATGTAACTTCTGCACAGCACGAGAAAATCTAATTTCTCCTGTTTTTAATTAGTTGTGAAACTCCTACATCCCCCCTCCCCCCACTCCCTTATTTCCTGCCATTGTGTTTTTCATTCTTCTATTGGGTTCCATCAAGGCCAGTTACATATGGTCTCTCTGCACTGAGGTTTCTCCAGATGAGATTTAGTGCTGAGGACTGGGTGCATAAAGATGGTTAATCCCAAGCACAGGGCTGGAGCCTCATGCCTTCCAGCCTTTACTCAAATCCACGAAGGCCACCATAGGTTAAACTCTACAGGTGGCCATCTAAATCTGCCATAGCATAATGATATGTGCTTGTACCAGCTTGCAGTGTTTTCCCTCTTTCAGGTGGAATACTAATCAAGGAAATGTTGAAATGGCACGCAGCAATTTATTTCACTCCCAGACCCAGGCTGTTCTAGCTACAAGGCCTAGATCCCAGTTGGGCTAGACCCTCTGTTTGCTTCTCTGATAAAGGTCCATTCAGTGAAAAGGAAAGATCTGCAAAGGAAGAGTGCAAAGGAAAGATCTATTTAAGGGGGAGATGTCGTAGCTTACATTATCTACCACCTACATTATCTTAGAATGACAATTTGGGGGGGTTTTCCAACAGCGGGCATGTGAGCCATTCTGTGTCTCTGACCATAGCTTAAGCAACATTGCTGAGGTGGAGAGCAGCTGAGGTGGCGAGCTGTAGCTGCTGCTGCTGCTGCAGCAGGTCAGATAGTGAAGGGTCCTTCTGCCCCGAAGGTCAGCTGTCCCCGACACCAGCCCTGCGCTCAGCCCAGCACATGGTGCAAAAGGCAGCTTTGTGCATTACCGTGACACCCAGGCATTAAACAGAGTCCACTGTAGCATGATGTATAGTGAGGGGAACACACGATGGTCTAGTGGTTAGGGTGGTCATCTCCCAGCTGAAAGGTTGTGGGTTTAATCCCCGACAAGCCTGGCCCACCTGTAAGCATTCTTGATCAAGATGCCTAACCCCTGCCTGCTCCTTACTACTTGTAATTGTACTTACTGCAAGTCTCTTTGGATGAAAGCATCTTCTAAATGACCTAACTGTACATACACGTAATAATTACATAATCATCAAGGTCAGATTAGTTGCCATCAAGGTCTTATGGATGATTACTGCTTTGCACCAGTCCGTCCAGTGTACACGCCATGCGTGTGCTTTACTGTAATGCCTCACATCACTGGAGCTTTAGCCTACGTGTGGGATGACTCGGGTGACAGAAAAGGGAACTGCCCTCTGGACAGCGGAACATAAAATAGTTCCGCTGTATTTATTTATTTATTTAAATGTTTTGAGTCTTTTGAGTGCTATTGTACCAGCCTGTGTTATACGTAACAATTATGCACCGGGCGTTTCCCAGTCATTGACACAGCTATAGCCGTATACAAAGCTGCCGTAACCCTCTGTTTTCCACTGTAAGCTGTTTTTGGAAGGCCCTGTGGTTCCGTGCCATCTGTTTTGATTTATTATTTATATATCTTCGCCCACCGTGGCCCGACTGGCGTGATATTTGTCCCCGTCCTCTCTGTCCGCGATCACGTGGGAGACTACTGCCTGTCAGAGGTGCCCTCCCTCTCACCATTGGTCATGCGTGTCTCCTCCTCCACCTACACTACTCTCTCCCCTGCTCCGTTATCATGTGTCTCCTCCTCCACCTACACTACTCTCTCCCCTGCTCCGTTTATCTCTATCTCACTCTGCCCGCCTACTTAAAACGACACGCAGGCAGGCCAAGATGAATGACCCTACAGAACCGCAGGGCCAGTCATCTGCTGGGAGGCTGTGACACACGGTGAGCCAGCGTTCAGAGTAGCAAAATGCTTACTTTGACTACCTAATGGTATAGTAATTTACAAACCCCAGTATTATGCAGTATTATTATGAGTTAATCACAGACCGTGGTAGGGTTGAATATTGGAAACGCCATTCATTTTTCTAATAGGGAAAATTGGTTAGCCCCAGAAGTCCTTGTTTGGGCTGGTGTACTTATATTATTGTACAGGTCTATTTAGATACATTTTTATAAATGCCTCAATTACAGGACAAGGCTTTAACAAAGTCTGTGACCGAGCATTGAAAGAGTAGATCAAAAATTAAAGGCTGCTACGGTTATGTTGAGCGTTACAACAAGACGCTGTGCCTGTAAACAATTACAACTTCATTCTACCACCCGCCCTGGTCTCACTTAACCACACGGCTGTCAGTGTCTGCATCACATCCCACACAAACACTGTTTTGGCAAACACGTCCTAATAGAGGAGTCTACGGATCGTTATTTTGTAAGTTGCAGAATCCTATCATGCAAGAATAGTCTGGCCTCTAAATTTGTTGTATACCGAATACGTTTGTCTATAATTCCCTTGTCATCATGCGAGGCTTGGGGTTAATGAGATTACATTTTAGGTTGTAAAGCCTGTGCTGGAGATGTACGGAACAATATATGTTCTACTCTACCCTGTTGATTATCAGCCATGTCATCAAAATAGCCTTCTGTTGACCAGCTGGAACCGCTATTATCCTCCATCTCTCACACCTAATTAGTGTTCTATAAGGCACTACAAACAAAACATTTATGCTGTGTAGAGTGTATTTGTACTGGACATGATTGTTCCTGATGGATTCATGTCTATGCCACTACAATAAATGCAGACCTCACCCCACAACGCTTATGACTTGATGAAAATCTGTTCCTTGTTCCTGTTGACGCAAATGTCCAAAGCATTTCAAGTTGTATGTGTGAAAGGGATTGAGATGTTTTTATATATATATATATATATATATATAAAAAGAACATAGACTGATGTTTCCAGTGAGAATAAAGTGGTGCTAGAAAGTTTGGTAACACTTTGGTATTATCTGGATTTCTGCATTAATTCCTTATAAAATGTGGCCTGATCTTCATCAATGTCACTATAATAGACTAAAAATATCTGCCTTTCATGTCTTTTTTAACAATATTTCAAACTATCCAGGCCCTAAGACAGCAAAGCAGTCCCAAACCATTAACTTAGGGACAGGGTTTTGTTTTTGGGGTGCAGTGCTTTCTTTCTTCCAAACATTGCATTGTGTGATCAAGTTCAGCCTTTGTCTCATCTGTCTTCAGAGCCTTGTTCCACAAGATGTTTTTATGGAGAGTGGTGGTTTCCTCTGTGATCTTTCATGGACAACATTTTCATATTATGTTCTTATAGTGGACACAGAGCAAGTTTGTGAGATTTTTGCAGGCCCTTTGCTGTTACCCTCGGGTTTTTTTACCTCTTCTTGCATTGCATGCTGCTCTTGCAGTGATCTTTGCAGGACGCCCACTCCTATGGAGAGTAGCAATAGTACTCTGTTTCCTCCATTCGTATACAATGGGTCTTCCTGTGCATTGATGAACACCCAGGCCTTTAGAAATACTTTTGCAGCCTTTGGCAGAGGATATTTTTGCAAAAGGTTTTTCCAGTTATTTTTCCAAGCTTGGACAGTGACTGTTTCAGTGTTACAATGTGTTCAAACAGACATGAAAACTGCAGTTCTTAAAAATGAGAGTATTTTATGTAGAAACCCAGATAAATCTGGATAGAGGTTTCTAGCACCATGTTACCTTGCCTTTTCGCTAGACGGTAATAAATGTGTATGTGTGAGTGTCAAGTGAAGTGAGACAAACCTCTAAAGTGAAAGTTAAATCCAGCAATCCAGTGCTGCTGTCATTATCAATGGAAAACCAAACAAAAAAAACTTGTATGGGAACTATGCCTTTTGTTCCTAATCTACTCCTCTTTCTTTTTTCTCCCTTGTCTTTCAGGAGCCTATTAAGTCCCGGGCGCCACAGCTCCATTTGGAATATAGATTTTACAAACAGTTGGGAAATTCAGGTAAGAGCAGTACAAGGCCTGGGTCATGCTTCACTGTGAGACACCACCATTACAGAATGGCACCAGTGCATGAATGGGCCTTTTCAAATGCCCCTCACACTGGATAGATGGGTTTAAAACAATGCTCGGGTTGACACACTTGCACGCGCGCACGTACATGCGCAACTGTGGGGTCTCGCAGTGCTACAGCTCTCATTTGACTGGGTGAGATTGCGCAACACGCTAGTACTTAGCCCTAAAGGCTAGCTGTTCTCTATTCCATCCCCATAGCAGCTGCACACAGAGTCCCCCCCTCTGGCAGTCCTGCCCAGCCCACGCCAATATGTTGCGATGCAGAACTGTGACTCTTTGGCCACAGAATGGTGGGCCTTTGATCTGGCTGGCTGGTTACAGCATGGGGGGTGGGGGAGACTGGGACGGAGCGTATCAGATGGTTGGGAGTGACAGAGACTTGGAAGGCTTCACACCAGTGCTCGTCTGTCTGCCTGCCTTCCTTGCAGGGCTGACGAGGCTCGTCTGTCACACTGTGTATGCGTGTGTGCACCTGGCTTGCCCACGAGAACCCGGCTTCATTATTTATTGAGAAATCATGTGAAGACATTTGACCAGTGCTCAGTCACAGTGACCGGACAGGAGCCACTTGGATGCTAGGCAGCAAACTGCACTATGCCAAGTCCATTATATAATGCTGTACCAGAGTCAAATCTATCAGGAGTGTGTGTGGGCACAAGTGGGATTTTTCTTGTTCTTCTGCGTAGAGCCGTTCCAAAACACAACTTTTATTTATTATTTATTTAAGCGAGCAGTTTTTTTTCTTTGAGAATGCTGTTTGAGGTTGGTAATAAGATGACAGCAATGAGGAAATCCAGCTGTTTGCTCAGCTCTCCTTTGGTGTTAGAAGTATTAATGCATCCAATGGTGCTAGCATAGAACTTGCAGTTTACTAACTGAACGCTGTATCAAGAATTATGCACTAAATAACTCTTTCCACAGTTTCCCCTGTGCACATCGAGTTTTAATTGATGTGGTTATGAAAATAGTTGTTTCCCAATCCACAATGCAGAAGGCCCCAATACTACTATTCAGTTTTTGAAATGTGAGATATTGTTTGTTTTTTCTTTTTAATTATTAAAAGCACAAAGTTACTGTTACAGTAACTTTTAGTGGATGTGAAAACCTGTACATATATACAGTATGTGTCACTCCGATGATTGAAACACCTACTTAGCATTGTCTTAGTGGTCCTTCCCCTCTTGACAACTACAATCTTGCTGGCTGCGTGTCCTAAAGCAACAACCCTTCACTGTTAATAGGGAGATGGAGTATTATGGCTGTCCTGGGCTATTTATAGAAGGCCTACTCCAAGCAGTTGGGCCATCATATATCTACTTGGATTGCCTTTTCAATCTCAACCCGGGTGCCTATAGCCTGTATGTCTTGCCTGGTGGCCCCCAGCAAAACACTCTGGTTTGGCCTAGTGATCTGAACTGTTTCAAAACCAATGTGACGCTGCTTGTGCTTCGGAGGATACATTAAACCTGTCAAGTCATGCGATTTTAGCAAATGAGGTGCTGTTGCGTCACCTGCTATTTTGAAACGCACCTGATCTAAGACACGACAGTGAAACTGTCTCAGATACTACCGCCGTGCAGCTGACAGTCTGCTTGAAAGGAGGGTTATAGTTGTATAAACTATAACGTTGTTATAGTTGTGTACTTTTATTTGGTGTGTCCATTAATACAAGCATTTTTAATGGTTAGGCTATATCATCACATCTCAGAATTGGATAGATTGGTAGTTCTCATTTTATGTTGTATCTTAATACTGTATTTTTGATTTACCTTTTTTGTCTTTTTAAAGGAGCTTTATCTAAAAAAATACAAGGCATATTATTAGTCTCCTTGTTATTCTATCCCTTATGTTTGTCATAAATGAGTGATGATAGAACTGAAGTTTGATTGAAAAGTCGTGAATCAAAGAGCAATCTAAGAGAAATTGAAATTACATAATTTTCCCCAATTGTTCAGCCCTGATTGGAACCTTCAAAGATTGTCACCACAACTGTCTTCCCTCCAGCTAGGTCTTCCTATCTCCTAGAAGGTCTCCCTGTGTCTGGTCTGTTGGAGCAAGTTTTGTTAGCTAAGCTAAGCCAAAAGTGTCTTCCCCTCATACAAAGGGCTGTTGACTGACTTCTACTGTTTCATTACATGTCAGGGAGGCTCCCTAAATTAGCATGGGAACCAACAAGGGAAGAGGATAAATCCACTTAATTTGTCAACATATCCTAAGGGGGCAATGCGACCCTGTTAACCCCAGAGAACTCCAAGCCCCACACTGGACGCCTCAGTAGTTAAACCCCAGAGAGGAGCTTATCCGCACATTAAGTCTCTCCTGCCCTGTATACACTCCAGCTTCAGGGATTCTGGCTGCTGTGCTCGCTAGCATAGTAAACAGCCACACCTGGCCCTTATGTTTCCAAACGCTTGCAAGATTTTCTTGATAGGGCACCGCACTGACGCACATGTGCAGATACAGATGGTAATCTAGAACAGTGAAGGTTGCTTTTATAAAAAAAAAGCCTGTGTATAAATTTTACTTAATGCTGCGTGTAATTAAGACGACAGTGTAACTTGCAAGCTGATTTAAGTCCTCCAGTGAAATTCCATTTAGACCATCATCTAAATGGAATCGTTGAAGTACATTTGATTTCTTCTTGTTGCCTTGTTATTGTTTAATTTCATATTTTTCCTGTATCTCACCATAGCCTGAATCCTATACAATAACGTCATACTAGTGTAAGCTCACCACCACACGCTGAATCTGTGGTCTGTTCTTCAGCCATTACTATTGTGTGCAGTGGGGAGCACCCTCAGAGACCTCATCCACTTTTTATGCAGCATCTATTATTTAACTGGGTGACGTAGCATCTACACGGGTGCTCGTGGCTCGGAGCGACTTCAATCGTGGTGGTCTCCCTGTGGAAGTAATCAATATTTACAGGCATGCAGATATACATCACCAATGAAATTAGCTCTGTTAGGGCCTTTTTATTGCACGTTGTGCAATGTTGACAGTACAGAGAATGAAATGTATAGGCCTGCCATTTGGAGCAGCGTTTAACGATCTAGAACTAGTGTGGTCATAAATTGATGGACAGTACTTTATTAATTGAGTGTCAGGGTGTCCACGTATGTACTTCTCTGCCATATTTGACTTGAACACTAACTTCCATATTTGATATTTAAATATATATTTTAATTGGGCTTTATTCTTTGGCATGGACGTGTTTTCCTATTCTAGCTGATAACATGGCGTCCATTCTAACTGTTGACAAAATCTAGCCGTTACTGTAATGCAAAATGTAATGTTGGCCTGTAAGGTCTGGCCTTGTAAGCTATAGATATAATAGCTTTACTCCCATCCAGCACATGCCTGAATGCTGATCACATGTCAGCCCCGTGCGAGCGTCTCCAGATCACAGGGCCTAATGGAACTAGCTCCTCTTCCTCGGCTCCTCTCCTGCCCCTCCCAGTGCACTCTGCGCTCTAAATCTTTAATACACCCCCTTTCTCCTACTGCCCTCCTCCTCCTTCAGCTGAGCCTAGCCTTCACTTGATTGTAGGGCAACATTGTCTGGCCCTCCCTCTCCACTCTCTGGCCCCAGAAGCTCGCACAATAGGTAGGATTGTCTCCGACACATACCGCTCTTGTCTCCAAAGAGTGTGGTTGGTTTGCACTGAGAGTACAATTTGCAGCTTGTCTGTGTGCAGCCGTAATAGTGAGCAGATAATTACTGGCTATACTAGTTGTTCCTATAAGTGGTGATAGTTCCCAGTTATTTTCAGAAAGAAACACAGTGGGCCACAATAAGTGTTTCCTTAGTGACTTGATGACTTTATTAGCTTATTCATACCGAGGCCATCCACAACAATAGTTGGCAGTCTGCTCTGTTGGGAGTGTTCACCAGTTAGCGGTACAGCAGGCAGCACAGAGTTGCTTTCTGATTCTTGTTACCATTGCTGTGATCCTCAGCGGGCAGTTTGAGGAGACTTGCATAAGAAGAGTCCTAATTTCATCGGCAGAAACCATGGGCCCTCCAACAGTACCTATGTAACGTGCTTACAGTTGCATGCGGTTGCGAACAGAGTCCTTTCCTGTCCTCTAAATTCAGGGGATACTTTTGGATCAGCCTCCAGTAATCTATTCTCTTGTCACGGCCTCATCATTACCTGGCAAATCCCAGTGTGAGTGTGAGGGAGACAGAAAGACTGACAGGCTGTGCACATGCGCAGATTGCCTTGTTCCTTGTGGCTCTGATCCGGCTGTAATCCCCCCATCCTGTGGTTAGACGACATGCACACGTACGCACCGTGCGCTCTGCACTCTACAAGCTTTCACTTTCTCCCACTCTTTTTCCATCTCTCCATATCGCACACATAAACTCGCTCTATTACTGTACATTGTGACTCAGAGTGTCACCAACTGTGCTCTCTCCGACACACAAACCTATGTGGCCTTCCTGGTTTAGTGTGTCCTAAGGGGAGGCGGCCAGTGGCGGGCACACTGTGGCTTTGGCACTACTGTTGGCAGTCTGCAGGGTGTGGACTGGAGGGTCTTGACTGGTGCTTGTTGACAGAGAAGCCTCTGTTAGGGCCCTTAGGGCCTGCACCACAAGGTCACGGGCCGGCTCTTCTTGACTTCTGCAGTTTTCTTAAAGGTTGAATGTGCCCTCGCACTTACCTGCTTACTTAGTTGTTTAAATAAAGAAAACTGGGTAAAGGAGGTTTGACTTTAACATGGAGCACTATTATAACTGGGAAGAAAACTTGAGACGCAGCCAGAGTTGGGAACAAATGCACCCACACCAGCTAGATGTTAGTTGATAATGAGAAACTTGCCAACAGAGATATACACCATGTGATGCTAAAAGTTTTTACATATATTAAGTGTTTTCATTTTTTGAATTGTTGAATT
>JAOEHI010000019.1:2667561-2687279 GCA_025447815.1 Percopsis transmontana | reverse complement strand
AGAGAGAGAGAGAGAGAGAGAGAGAGAGAGAGAGAGAGAGAGAGAGAGAGAGAGAGAGAGAGAGAGAGAGAGAGGCGCTTCCTGCTTAGAAACAGCTCGGACACATATCCCTGGTGCATTTTTAGCATCCAGTTAATACAATAACTTACCAAGCCTAAGCACTCCCATCAGTGTCGTTTGGTCACTACGCCTTATGGATCTAATAGACGCAACTTGTTTTGGTCCGTGTATATACATTTGTACTTAAACAATTTAAGGGAAGGAGGGGGAAAAAAGAAAAGAAAAGTTTGCGGCCACCCACAAGACGAGGGCGTGCAGACACAAAGCAACGTGCAGTTGTGCGCTAGTCACTAGCAATCAACAACAATGCTATCTGCGACCGCAGGGCATCTCGGCTAACGTTGGCGAGCGGCGGGAGATGATTTAAGGTTTACATAGGGAAACACGACCCCTCCAGCCCATTTGGCTCCGCAGCTCGGGCCAGATGCTTTTGATATGTGGACTTGGTTTTCTGAGCGGTTATGTAATCATGCTGTGCTCTTTGTTGATCAAAGGGCTTAACCGGTGGAATATCATATACTGCATCGTAGCCAACAAGGCTGTGCCGGGCCCTGCTCTCTTCTGTGGATTTCCATGACAATAGTAAAATAGACTCCAATAAAATTGGCACGAGGATTTACTTGGTAAATATATAGCTGACTGATTTAGTCAACCTATAAGCGCTTTTTATCAATCAGACTTTAAGGAATATTTAGAAGCTGTGGTGTGTATACAGGAACAAAAGCAGGCGATGTTTGCAGGGTGGGGCGATTTGCCGCTCGGGAGAAAAGCCGTTTCATCGAATAACGTAAAACATTCCCTCCTCCCACTCGTTAATTATTCATGCATAGTATGTAAATAATTTATTTTATATACATAAAGTCTGGTCACTCATATCGAACGCGCTCTTCCCCATTCCAAAATAAAGTGGATAAGATACAGAGTGCTTGCTTAGGTATTAACTCGCACATAAGCTTGTGTTCAGGCATTCTAAGAGGCTTTATAGGGTCTGACAGCCATACGCACCTCTTCTGAGTAGTGGTCCGAGGGAAGAGGGGGATAGTCGCACTGCTCGATCTTCTTACACAGCGAGTACAGGTTCATTTTGTCCCCGTAGAACGGACTCTGTAGGGCCGCCATCTGGGAGAAAATGAGAGAGGACAGACAGAAGACAGTGAGAGGGGAGAAAAAGGAAAATAATGATTTGTTAAGATTTTGTGTGTGTGTGTGTGTGTGTGTTGGAATGAACACAAGCATGTTTTGACACCAGAGATAAGTGGCGATTTACAACAGAAAAGAAGCAAAACAAAAATAGCCCAGAAAGTTTCTCCTTTCGTGAGGAGAGGAGATCGAATGGGAGTGCGTTTGGTTTGCAGGTGGTAAAATATTTTTCTCTACTTAAACAAAGTGTTACGTGGAGGATTAGAGGGGAATGGGAGACAAACAATAGAGCGAGAGGGGAAAAGTTTGAAATTGAACCAGTGTTTATCAACCTGCTAGTGTACCTGGAGGTGTCAGGAAGTTATCTGAATGGGGATTTAATGGGGATTCCTTGTGTTTGGAAAACTTGTCTGAGACGTGTGTGCATTAATCCACTTCATACTACAACTGCAATTACCACCAGGAGGATAAACCGTTTTTAATGTTTATTTGGCACTGAAATAAAGTGTCACATCGTAACAGCGAACCTTTCAGTTCAGTGGAAAGCCAACTAGGTGATGTACTTTGAGCACAGGGGAAGAAAAACTACATTTTTATTTACAACTAAGCACTTGGTGAAGGTACAAAGGACGATGTTAGCTATTCAGCCTTAACACACTTTTCCCTCTGGTTCAGCTCTTTAAAAGACTGCCAATCCCCACACAGCAGCCAACAGTAAGGGTTGTGCATAACCATGTAAAGTAGTTCAACTAAACATTTGTTCTAAAAGCAAAATAGAAAGATATATTCCTGGCGGGGCAGGGGGGAATACTCCAAGGGCGTCGGGCGTAGGCCTTCTCAGATATGGGCTTATGCGGAGCTGTTCTGAAGCGCTACCTGCAAAGAAACTGCACTATTTGTTAATTTTTTATCTGCTCATTTGGTTCTTTGGTTCAAAACAGAGCCTTGATGGTGTGCACGGTCCCCCCCCCCACCCCACTGCTGGGACAGTGCCACAGGCCTACGCCACTGGGTGCTATCATTTACAAACCAAATTATTCCCTGCACGGGAAATATAAGGCCGTCTCTTGCAATATTTCTTTTTCTTTGTTTTGTTTTTACGTTGAAATGTGTTGAGTTTTAAAAATGAATAAATAAAGCACATAAGCTAACCAGGTGTGAAAATAAATCAATAGCCAATTTAAAATGCAGTCTATATAGACTTTTTATCCACACAATTCAATCAGACAGCTTTCTAGCATGTCAGTCCCTTGGTCTGCGATGCCAATGCTAATCTAATTGTAGGACCGGACATAACACACAGCAGGTGCCATTAAAAACGACGACCGCAACTTCTTCGATAAAGAAATAAAAAGCGCTAATCATGAAAGAACGGACTCTATTCTTGAGCTATTGCCTCACTTCTCTGCCTGTTGCTTTGAGCTGCGGGCGTCTCCAGTTTCAGGCAGTTGGCCCAAAGTGCCGGGTGTATTCTGAGCTTGTCGCGAGCGCGTTGGTTCTGCGCCTAGTGTGATGTGTCAGGGGTTGATGATGCGGAGACGGTGAGGTCCCCGCTCCCCATTGGGCAGAGCTGACAGAGACTCTGTCACCGCTTCCAGCGGGAAGTCATGATGATGGGATGGAATCCCAGCGGGCCGTCCGTCTTCTGGACACATTTCACCGTCTTTCACTCCCCCTCCTGTTCATTCGCTCATTTAATCTCACATACGTACTTTGTCATGTGTGTGTGTGAGTGCGAACAGTATGCGTGCGTGTATATGTATATGTATATATACACATACATACACACCTCTGTTCCCGGACACCTCTCCCTCTACTTCAACAATTACAATTGAGACTGGCACACCAGGGGGTGACAGTAATGTGTGTGTGTGCGTGTAATGATATGTCTCCATAAGAAATATCTTTATATAATCAGCAGAGACGATATTTAAAGATAACGTTAAAAAGTACTATATACAGTTTACAGTATACTGTATAAAGCACATCTCATTCCTTTGTGCGTAGCAGGTTTGTGTGCCAGCTAAAAGAAGGACATCATGGTGTCATTATTTAGAACCGGATAAGACTTTTGTGTTTAATTTGATCTCTGAAGAGATTCTAGTCTCCTTTGTGTTCACGCCTCCATCATTTTTATTTGTTTTTTGTTATGTCCTTACAATTGGACAGCTGTTACAGACACTCCCTGTGTGCCTCATCATTTGAAAGCAACAATAGCACCAACGCTACAATGTGGAGGCACCATTGTTGGCATTATTGATTTTGTAAGGATTGATTTGCTAGTAATGAGCAGTGTCCAAACTCTGCTACAATGTGATGTGACAGCCATTGCAAAACATCACCTGTAAAATCATGTAAGAAAAGCAGTTTTTTGCTAATGTTGACACAAAAGCTTATGGAAAGCTTATAACCCCTGTAGATCTGTAGAGGTGTTTGAAGTTATTTTAATGATAAGATCAGACAAACCATATCAACCAAATTAACCCAAAACATAATATTTATTTACCAGGTGAAGTTTCATTGAGATTAAATTCTCTTTTTCAAGAGAGACCTGGCCATACAACAAGGTTTCAAATATAGAGAGGACAATAGTTATATATAATATAATATATATATATATATATACAAGCCTCTTAGTCCGCTGAATAAGACAAAATTAAATGTTATAAACAAATGCACTGACCAATACTCATGAGCTCCCTATCGTTTAGGGTTGATACAAATTGTCTGTAAGAAAAAAAATCAGTCAATTTCAATGAGTTCTGAAGAAGGTTCCAAGCAGAAAGGGCAGCAAACTTAAAAGGCTTTTTTTACCTAGTTTTTTTACGAACAGACATTTGCAGGACTGAATTGAAATTGTACCAGTTTTGAGTAGACTGCTATACAAACGCCAACATTTCAGTGGAAAGAAACATTAATTGCTATTAGAAAACACGTTTAATTGACCTGACTCCCCCTACAGTATATGGCAGGTACAACTGATACCATCTTCAAGAATAAAATCAGTCAATTATCTCAAATTATCCTAATTTGGAAACATTGTAATTATACTTTTATAGGTTTACACTGTAAGTTCCTAACAGCTTAAATTACTGTATTAAAAGTTTTGATTTATTTACCTTTGCATGCCCTTTCATTTTTTTTTTAAACTTATGTAGACAATGGCATCGCATTGCATTTACGTTTACTCAATTAACATCTATCATGCATTTTACCATGCATGATACCACATTACAATTACCTTATACATCACTAGACCAATGTCTCAGCTATCAGGAACAGCATGTATGTACAGAATGTGTATCTGTGTTTATAGGAGAAACAGAGAGAAGGCAGAAAAAAAGGACTCACAGCTAAAAACAACAGTAGCCAGCAGGTAAAGGGTTAAACAGGGCCCCCATTGTATTTTCATGCATCTTCTGCTTTTGACAGATGAAAAATGTCAACTGTCCTGTTTGTATTTGGGAGTTTTTGCACTATTCATCTGCTTCATTAGTGCCTGCTGCTCCCGGCCCCTGACAGCTGCCGGCCCCCTGCTCTGCACACGCACACACACACACACACACACACCTTCTTCTTTAGACTGCGTCGTCGCAACGGGCAAGATGATTGACTCGCTCTCTGACCTCCGAGGCCCCTGTGTGTACGTGTGTGAACGTGCGTGTGTCTTGGTTCATTGGTATTCGGGAGACATCCACTGCACACACATGCCTGCTGTATGTCTAAGAGGGCTGGCCTGCTGGTGGCAAAACGCGCACACGCACACACACACACACACACACACACACCTCTATATCTGTCCTTTGTTTCTTGACACAGTCATCCAGGTTGTGTTCTGTCCAACCCAGGCCTGTAAGCAATGTGCACACAGCGTGCACATTGCACACGCTGCACATTGCACACGCTGCACACGTGAGCCACATTCGTATTCACATGCTAGCGCACTGTTTCAGTATGCATAGCCCTAGCGGTACATGGAGGGGCGTAAGAGAATATTGACATCATACCGTTTCAGAAAAATCAGAATAGAAAATAATAATGATAATAATAATAATTAAAATGTCAATGTGCACTAAAGATAGTATTTGTTTAGTTTATTTGATAATGTTTTCTTTTATTGAGACAAAACCAATCTATTCCAGTAAAAGGGCTGGAAAATGCAGAAGGCAAAAAAGTTTGAGAACCACTGCACTAGAGCACACGTTTATGCACCCATTGGGTCACTCTCTGTACATGTGAGCCAAGCAGAGTTTAATAAGATGGGTCCTTCCTTTGGCTCTGTAATGATATATTAATCAGGCCGAGCGGTCGCAGCTTGGGGAGCGCCATTAAAGCTACAGCACCGCCCAGAGGAGCCATTGCGCCTGTACTTTATATAAAATAAATATTAAATCAATAAATGAGGGGAAGGAAAAGGAAAAATCCCCCTGTAGTGTACAGTAACTGTGACTTCGAGTTTCTCACATTTGCATACTGACAGAGGCCCTTCTACAGTACCGTGCTATAATCCCTGTCGGCTGACACTGTGACTGGGAGGAGCCTCTCTGTCTCGCACTATAATCAATAACACTAAAAATATCCCCACCTCTCCCTTTGAAAAAGCCACAGTTTTGCAGCTCCTGTCCCCTGGATGGCGGAATGTACAGCGAACTGAGCATTTAAACCGCGGACATCTGAACCATATGCCCATAAACAAGGCAGCGCCGAGTTAACAGTTGTGTTTACGTATAACTGGAAGGCAGATTCAGCTCAGGGTAGAGTCGGGGGGTAGAGGGGTAAAATACAGGGGTACTCTGTAGGGTTTTGGCGGTTTGAGGGATTTAGCACAGTGGGCGCCAATGTCACCGAGAGCGAAGGGCACACATTGGTAGCAAATACTTCTGATGGGAAAGACACAGAGAGACACAGCGGGCTGTCCGTGTGAAAGACGGATCTTTGAATACAAAGAGAGAGCGCTAGTTGCAGGGGCAGCTCATCACACGCAAAGCCCGCTGCCAGGAACCTAGCATTTGGGGCCTCATAAAACCAATAGCAAAACAAGTGGGTAGGCACTGGAATGAAGCGAGAGCTGGGAGGAGGAGGGGAAGGCATGAGACATGGGCACAGTCAGAGGTACGTGGGTCTGAGCTCCACACAGGAAAGAGCCACATTCCTGCACGGCATTTCAAAGTGGTTTCCTCCTTAGCTAACCTACAGAAAACACACACACACACACACAAACACGCAGGCACCTACGCACAAACAAATCCACACGCTGGACGGTTCTGACACGGGCCGTAAACGGTTGACGTACGATGAAGAGCGTGGCGGCACGCATTGCAGCACACACACACACACACACACACACAAACAACCCCGGTCGGCGCGGGATTCGACCCCGGCATCCCCCATTACCACGGCGTTGAGAGGGGCGCGGGGCCAGGGCAGGGTCAGATAATGTAATAAGGTTGGACGCAGGGAGGCTGCCATCAAACGGAATGGTTGATCCAGACACACGCAGATACAGCGCTCGGGTATTGACAGGCTTGTCTGGCTGTGTGGACCCCGACACACCCCTGGGCACTACTATGAAATATTGAGGCCTTCTCAAACGGCGCCGGTTCACACGTGCAGTACGGGGGGGGGGGGGGCCATGCGCACACACACACACACACACACACACAGCCTAACGCATTCACAATAAAATCGATGGCGCACCAAAGAAACCGGGGCTGGGTTTCTCGCGCCTGGAGGTTAGTCGAGGAAAGGGAAAGTTTGATAAACGTGGGGGAGTCTCTGTATGGCCGAGCAGCGGCGCGGGGAGGGCGCACGAGGCCCCTGTTGTTCAAAGAGAATATGCACGTAGAGGCGAGCGCGGCTTTGCTAACAATAGCGCTGGAGAAAAATCATTATCTGTACGGGCTCCTAGCGCAGCTCACATTGACCCGATGGCTGGAATGCTCAAGTCTCCTCCCCCCCTGTAATCCATTTCTCAGATATCTCATCTGTTTTGGTCTTTATATCCTTTCACCCCGTCCGTTCTTCCATATAACTCTAATCTCTCTCCCCATTACTTCTCTCCGGCTGTCTCTCTCTCTGTGCGTCTGTACACAGTGTGCAGTCCTGCTGTACATCACTGGGCCAGGACCAGTCTGAACACAAGCTGTCGACCCAAACTAAACTACAAATCACACGTTTGCAGGACTGACTATCTGACTAACTCTACCCCAATAAATGTGGGGCTGCACAGAAAATCATAAATCATGCTAGGGAGAGAAGAAATCAAATTTGGTTTAATTTATTATTATACAAGAAAGCTACAAAGTAATTTCAACAGGCTTTACCTGCCCAGAACCAGACTAAACAAAGAGGTCTAAAGAAAACTTTGCCAGTATGGTGTCATTGACAATACTTCAAAATGTACAGTGTGCTAACACACAATGTAGATTACTGCATTCTGGATAGTACTAATAATGTCCCGAAATCACACAATTATACCACACACACAGCTATTACGTGACCCTCATCAGGGGAAAAAAAACTGCCTTCAGCCAACCACAGCCCTGCATTGCCCCGCTGCATTGTGGGGGACTAATTAGCAAGAGCCTTGGTCTCCGAGCAACCGTGACCTGGAAGCCAGCGATCTCCCCTTGTTTCCCTCCATCTCCTCGCCTGAGGCAGGTTAGGAGGTGTAGTCACTGGTGTGTTAAAATGTGCCTCAAATGAAGAGCTACTCTGATGAGCTGGAGACAAGGAGGCAGAGAGGGGAATGGGGGTGCTTTTCATGCTAACAGTGTGACTTTGAGAGATTATATCATTTTGTCATATACTCGTAGCAAAGTCGTAGCAATGCTTTCACAGCAATACCGTAAGATCATGATGCACAGTATCTTAATTCCTTCATCATTTTACAACCATTTATGAACATTATTTCAAAACCATTATAGCTATAACGGTATTTTCTAGGCAACTGTTTTTGTTTTCATATGTAATGTCATACAGTTACACACACAGGCTGTTCCTTAAATTTCATAATACACACAATCTGTGAAAATACCTACAATGTCTATATTTAGGGAGAACTATTGGACAAGCAATGTCAATGTGTCTGCCTGTGCCAATCAGCTCGTATGGCTGAGTTGCACACAGATGGGCAGAGCGGAGCCAGAGGCATAAGTGATGTGAACGTGAAAACATTTCCCTGTATGGCTCTAAGGGTATATACTGTATATATAAATATTATATTGCATAAAAAAACTGAAAACTGAATGAAATCTTGACCTTCAAACATCAAAATTCATATTTGTGAGATGTGCTGAAATATTGCGATACGATATTTGTCCCCCACAATGTGTGACTACTGTGGCCCTGTGGGCTGTCTCCAGTGCAGTGTGGTCTAAGGCTGGGGCTGTGTGCGCTCTCGCTCTCTCCAGGCTATTGTCACTTAGGTAGTCTTATCTGAAACATATGGACACGTCAGCTCCCCTCACCGGCCAGCTTCCCTACACTCAACAGGCTCCCGGGCTAGAGGCACTCGGCTCACACAGCGAGACGGCCCCAGCGTCGCCGCGAGGGGAATGGGGTAGAGGTAGCTGACTGGTAAAAGAATAGTGGCACACAATATAAAGAGTATTGCCACAGTAAAGTTGGTAATGCATACAAATGTGTGCTACTGGGTACGTATGTTGCAAAAAGAAGCCAAGCAGGGAGAGAGTTGCTGTATGTTTGTGTATGAACGTTGGTGAAAAAATGTGTACCGCTGATCTCTCCTGCCATGCATCGGTGTGTGTGTGTGTACACATTCCCGCAGCTTACCTCATACAGCAGGCATCCTAGTGACCAGATGTCAGATTTGAAGTTGTATCCGTTTTCATGTATCCTCTCTGGAGACATGTAGTATGGGGTACCCACTGGAGGGGGGGAGGGGGGGAGGAGAGAGAGAGAGAGAGAGAGAGAGAGAGAGATTCACTAGTCCATCAATGCATTCTGATTGTGTGACTAGCTACCATATCCGTGATGAAATCACGTAAAGTATAGTAAAGAACAAGACATTTCCTTTGTTGTTGATTAGACAAATGGTATGATTATATTTAGCAAAAGCAAAAGATTATATTTAGCAGTAAGGCCACTGTGGAAATTTGTATGCGAAAACACCCAGTCCCACAGACTTGCATGCATACGTACGCATGTATATGCGCACACACACACACACACACACACACACACACAAAATATACATACAGTAACTCAGCTCTGATTACCGACTCACATTATGATTTGAAACAGTGGTGGAAGAAGGAATACGGTGGGGCTTTTAAAAAGCAGACTCATTTCTGGTTCTGGTTTTGAATCCCAAGCTGCCATGGCGACTGGCCTGGTGGAGATCCAGCGAATCAGACCTTCACCCAGCTGGACACACAGGCAACAACAACCGCAGCTCAACTTCGCAGACGTAACGCAGCACAGGAAACTCTACTATTCACCCCTTTTTTGACTTCTCCTTTTCTTGACCTCCCCCTGGCTAAACGTCTATGGACGACGTCGGGGAGGGGCTGTGTATGAACCGCGTGGTGAAGGATGGCCTGACCCTGCTAGCGATAAGATCCTCGCAGGCCGGGATCTGGAGGCAGCACCTACTGCATGTATAAATAACCCTGCCGCACCACTGCAGATGATACTGCGTGTGGGGCAGAAAATAGAGCAGGGCTCATGCAGGAACTGTACATAATACAACGCAACTCCTACTGGACAATGTGGTTCTATTTCTTTATATGCATCAAAACCAAACCAACTCTCACAATCAGCCATTAAAACTAAAGTCAACAGCTGATTAACAGCTCTATTGTAGGTGTTTATGTTTTATCTGTCCTGTGGTGTCATGTCATTTTCTCAAAAGAGTTGGAAACGCTAGCGAGTGTAGCCTCAAGTATTAGGGCTGAATATTGGCAAATATCTCCTGATTCGTAACAGTATTGATTCCTGATTTGATTCGACTTCACTAGGTTCAATTAAATGTGAATCTATTAGGAAATGTGAATAATGAATGTCCTATATTGATAATTAGGTTTTTTTAACCCAAAAATACAGTACATTGATTGCTAAAAATCAGCAAGGAAAACGAGATTAGACATATTCCTAAGAGTTTAACCAACCAAAGATTTGTGACAAAATAGCAAAAAGAGTTGAACATGTATGCATATTTTATTATTTAGCTTTGCAGGGTTAACTTACGTTAACTGATTAAATTGGTCTTGATGTGCAAGGACAGAAATATTACATACAAGATTACATTCTGTGTATTGGTAAATGTCATAACTTGACAGATGGCAAACGAAAAAGAGGTTAAGATGATTTTGCAAAAGGCCACGGAAAAGAAGCTCATTTTGTTTTCCGACCACCCAGACGTCTGCACGCTGCTAGCCCACGGCATGTGCATTAGGGGACAGATTGAGGTGACAGAGCTTCTGTGCAGGGCGACCATTCGTTTTGTTGAGTCTACGCCAGGTGCAAACTCTTTAGGTGAGCCGGGCTGGAGAGGGAAAGCTCAGAGGAGAACGCCTGTGTACAGTAGAGTCATAATACATACGCACGCGCGCACACATGCAATGATACTATAATTGCATTAAATAAAACTATTAGAGAAGAGGCTATTAAGTGTTGAAGTCTAAGGGAGCACGAATGAAAGCCAGCACATATTAGTTTGGTGCAGATTTAATTGGGCTCAGAAAACATGTTTTTATAATAAATGTGTGGTCTTGGATAGCGAACTGTTACCTATCATTCTAAAAATAGTCGTACTGTGTGTGGACAGAGAGCAAGGGGGGGGGGGTGAAAGTGAGAGAAAAAAAACAGGAATTCTTCTTTTTTTAATTGGTTATCAAGTTAGCAGTGTGTGCGTGCGTGCATGCGTGTGTGTGTGTGTGTGCGTGCATGCGTGTGAGGTCTCCTGGTGCTGTCTGAACAAGCTCCTCTAACATCCATTATTAGTTGATTAAAAGAAATCAGCCTCTCTTATGCTAATAGTTAAATAAAAAACGGCTGAGCAGTGCTGGGCTCCTTCAGAATGCTAAATTAAGGGCATATTACTTATTCATGCAAATAAATTGAAAGTCATGTTGGGATTGATTTGCATTATGGTGAATGGCTGCAACAACAGTGCATTTTCCAGCACGCAGGCCAAAAAGGCCTTTTTGTAACGTGTGGCGCTGTAGTATAAAGAGAACCTCGTTTTGCTTTAACATCACAGTTCATAACAGTCCAGTTTAATGCCTGGCCTAGATGTGACAAAGAAAACGTGCTGTGATCCATGAAAAATCAACCAAAGTAGCTAGAATTTGCTCGACGATACACTGGGATGATAGCTTTCACGCAGCGATTCAACACAAATCCAGGGCATTTTAGCCTTGGCATTTAATCTGTTTTTAATACATTCCTAACAGTCCATATACAAGGTGACATACCTTTGGCGTTTTAACAAAACAATATCATAACATAATAGCATAAAAAAAATATATCAACAACCATAAACGCCATTGAAAAAAATTTATGCACATTTTATAAAAGTTCCTTAAAATTTCAAAATGATCTTGGAGGGCCCCTCAGGGTTCTGGGCCTCACCATGACAACCACTAACCTAGTGGGAGCTGCCCAGTAAAATCGCAATATTGATTGTCGTTTAGAAACTGGCTTGTCCAACTGCAGGGTACCATTAGCACTAATCACCTCTACACATTCCCTATTCAAATAATATTCATTTCCAAAATAAATCTTGATTCTAACCTCACTAGTCTGCTCCCTTCCTGTCCCCCTTGCATTTTGTTAACACCTTTCTCATTGGTGTTAATTGCAGGTATATTAAACTCCGTCATTAAACAGCCGCAGGATCGGTCTCCTAATTCCTCTTATTGGTCTCTTATCTTTCTGTTCTCCTGATGCTCCCTCCCTCTCACAAGGAATAACTAAATAATCATATTTGCATTTAGCGCGTGGCGTGGGTGTAATATCTATAACCGTGTGCACGTCTGTTTGTCTATGGCACGGGCATCAGAGTCCATGCATTTCTCTGTGTGTGTGTGTGTGTGTGTGTACAGAAAAAAAAGAGAGAAAGACAAAAACAGTTTTGAGTGTGAGTGTGTAAACGAGAGAGAGAGAGAGGCTTTTGTGTGTGTGTGTGTGTGTGTGTGACTGCGGGCGGTGCGGCTGAGTTGAAAGCCTGCGAGCTGACAGGCTGTGTGCCTGGACCTCCATCGCTCCACTGTTCACTGGGGTGGCTGGGCTCATTACACACCCAACCCTGGATCTCCCTCTCTCTCTCTCTCACGGACAAGTCCCCCTCTCTCATGGTGCTCTCTCTACCATCTCTCTGTTCCCATGTCACTCCTTCTCTGCCGCCCCCCCCCCTTCCCTTTCTCTCTCTGTGTGTCTCATGTCTTGCTCACTCGTCCCTCTTCTGTCTTTGTGCAACTCTGTTAAGTTTCGCCTCTCCTTCTGTCTTGCCTGTAGTCAACCTCGGCTGACTGCATCCCCCCCCCCACCCACATACACACACACAAACATGCACGACAGAGCCCAGTGCATGCAGAAAGAAATGAAAGAAGGGATAGGGGAAAAAGGGGGGGTGGGGGGAAGACGAAAGACAAGAGAGAAAATAGAGGGACCAGCACCTGTGGCGGTGATGGATACATAGGCAGGTCACATGTACAGACAACAGATGGAAGAGAAAGGTAAAAGAGAAAGGGGGGGAGAAGGGGCGTGAGAGAAAGAAGTGAGAGAGGGAAATTCACACCCACATGTGTTGCGAGGGTACAAAGAAAAAAAAACAGTAAACTGTAAAAAAAACGCTTCTCACCCCCAAATCCCTCTATAAATATGGCTGGTATACAGTAGGTCTATTTTTACTGTACACTGTTTCTGAAGGAATAGTAGCTTGTTTTTAGACCAGGCTGTGGAATAATTGATATTGCACTGTGTTGTGTTGGAACATCTAAATAAGATTGCTGGACAACCAGCAAAGTACAGTAAGTGGGAACGCAGACTTATCAGACTCCACAGTGAGTGGAGCTGCCGGGCCTCTGGCAACCTAAAGAGGGCGCTGTGGCCTCAACCTTTTAATGAGCAATCACAGACACTTCCACCTCCCTCATGTTGGGGCTCTCCTTGATCCAATCACATGATTCACACCTTTTCATAGGAATTACGTGCTGGTGACCCCGGCAATATAGAATAATATAAGACTGCACGCTATAGGAATTGCTTATGCTTACAGTAGTTCAATGTGTGGAGGATCTTACTGTAATGTTATTGATTGGGCTTCAGGCAACAAAAAAGACAATCACACTGACTGTGCTGCTTATATGTAGGCTAATACAATGCGTGTTGTAACGTATCAATATTATTACAGCTGTGGCTTTTAATATGCTGATAGATGTAAAGTGGCCTGAGGTAAACAAAGACACAAGCAATAATTTAGTCCTCTGTATGAAGTGCGGTAGGAAAATTGAAACGGGGCGACGTTTACAGCAGGGCGCGTTATAAAGGCAGACAAGGACAGGCTGTTAACTAACTGTAAAGACGAGGCCCGGCGATTTAAACACTGGGACACCTCTGAAGTCAGGCGGGTGTGGGTTTGCGTTAAACCCCGGGTGTTCTCTGAAGTGAGGCGAACTGCAACCAGTCAACCCACAGGGAGGGGGGGGGGGGTGTTTAGGGAATGCTGGGTCAGTCACTGATGGCTACCTCTGACAACAAAATAATACAAATGTCCTCTTGTGGATTTGAAGCGACAGGATATGGTTTTCTAAAATGTGTCCTTCCTTTTGATAAACACTAGTGATACTCGAGTCAGGGTTTTTTTAATACCTGCCTAATAGCGTGCCTAATAGTTCAGTTTATAGTTCGGTAATGCAGATTATTGACAGTCAGGGCATAATTTGATTTATTCTGCACATACAAGGTTGGGGACCTGGTGAGGCTGATGCATTACAATAAGCAGGCTAACAGACGAACAGAGCTATAACATAGCTTTACACCATCTAAAAAGTTATATTTGCATTTGTCTGTCTGTCTGTCCATGCCTTGTGTGTTAAGTGAGGTCGGTGCTTTAAATTCCTCAATAAATGCCAAAACATGTAAAAATAAATACAAATCATGAAACTTGACCAGGAGATAAATGTCATTCACAATTAGGCTAACGTATTGAACACAGGTACTGTAGTATCTTCTAGAAAAAAAAAGAAAGCAAAACCTACTAATTATGCTTCCAAGGCAACAAACCAAAAGTGTTTTATAGAAAAAAAACCTGGAGTTATACGACTATGCACCGACACACTCACGCGCCTTCTAACACTTACAATAACCCTGTTTGTCGCATTGCCCGTGAGTGTTTTAAGTCACACAGTCACAGTCGGAGGCGTGTGTTGACTGGCTGTGCCCAGACATCCTCCATGTCAGGGCCAAAGTTCAAGGCAACAGGAAGTAGCTAACTGGCCAATGAAGGGGCTGGGCGCTGTGACAGCCCTGCAGTTCCCATAACATGACACATGGTTCTGGGCTCCGCATACCTAATGAAACACATCCAGCTACAGAGTGATTACTGGGGGCCTCAGCGTGTGTGTGTGTGTGTGTGTGTGTCCATGCACATATGTCTAGACAGCTGTGATTTACCTAGTGAGTGAGCAGCGGTTGTTTTAGAGCTGAAGAACCGTCCCAATCCCAAGTCTCCTAGCTTCACCACCCCTGTGGCTGTGATGAACACGTTGGCTGGCTTGATGTCTGCAGAGCAGAGCAGAGGAGAGGACAGGAGAGGAGAGGGATTTAATTTAATTAAATGAACACAGCAGATGTGTTTAGAAATGTGAACATTTTGTGGGGAAAAAAGGAAAAATCTAAAACCACGTGAAATATTCATCAAGTGCATACTGTATATAAATGTCAAAAACACAGCCAATGTCAATGCCAAGAAGGCACAACTTTCACTATTTCGAAACTTTTAAGCCTGCCAATTTCAACAGTAAATTGGGTATATTCAATTTTTGTGTCTCGCCTATCACCCACTAAGTGTGTTGTCTAAATTAAAAAAAAAAAAACCTGCAGACACCAATAAAGGCTGGGGTGAGGGGTGTTATTCTGTTACCTTCTCCAAAGTAATGTAAATGCGACCTGTAACAGCCCTTTGAAATTTACTGCTCTCGTATAATTGTAAGTGGCTTTTGAACGGGCGGTGTCTGCTAAGTGGTCATTAAAGCTTGGTGCTTAGGGTTCATTAGTGTCCCTGCGCCCTAATCAGAGGCAGTCCAAACGGAACTACATTACCTGTATCTGTCTACGGCTTTGCTGGGGTGTATATACACATGAATCCGGTCATTGATATTATTGGGCCTTATTGGAAGCATGTGAGCCCATAAACACTGTGTTCTCTGGTCTATGTGCTGTTCAACACCTCCAGTCTGGCCATTCTCCACGGTAACACAACAAAATGGTGTACACTACAGAACATCAAGTTACTGTCGAATACCTACAGTACTAGTTGATTTGTTTTGGGATGATTTGGGCTTTTAGTGCAATGTGGGGAAGATGGAATGGACTGACATTATTACAAATTAACAGATGACTTGGATTCAATTCTATTTAGAGTACTTATCAGAGACCATATTAGGAGTACACTTTAATAGTTACAAGATCAATTATAGCAATGAAGAGACATAACATATAGGCTAAGTGCTACACCTGAGATCTCTTAATTGCTCCGACGCGATAACATAATTATCCATCATTATTAATTTTGTTAAAAAGTGGGTTTCTCTCCTCCAAACTTGAGGATTTAAGCTCTTGCTTGTCTCGTTATCACCCCGCGGCGTCGACACGAGGTTAGCAATGACTGGGAGTAGCCAGAGCTTTTCTGCGTCGTGTGTTCATAAACGCTACCTCGATGCATGACTCTCCGGGAGTGCATGTGTTCCAGGGCACTGCACAGCTGTACAAAATACTTCCACACGGTCCTCTCTGGGATTAGCCTCCTCTGCTTCTTAAAGTGCTGCAACACAAACGGAGAACAGAGAACACCAGCACATTAGCATATGTGTAAACTAGTTTAAATGTGTTGCAATTAACCGATTGGGAATTATGTATTATCTCAAAACTTGAGCAACAATGGCTTTGTCATTGCGTGGCCGTTTGTGAGGCTGTGTGAGTGCGTGCGTGTGTAAATACATCCCCAGCCCACCTCCAAAACGCCATGACTCCAGAGGTAATAAAACCCAGACCATCATTGTGTCGGTCTCGTCCTAGCCTAACCAATGCCCCGGTTTCATTTTCACTATTCACTGCAATGGAAAGCACATGCATTCTCAGGAGAAGTTTGTGGTTTGTAAAAAAAAAAAAAAAAACTCTCCCATCTGGCACACAGAGTCGTTTCTGCTAGGTAGCGCTTTCCGGGGCTCAAGCCTCTCCCCCCCCCCCCCCCTCTTTGTGTGTGTGTGTGTGTGTGTGTGTGTCAAGGGCAGACTAAGTCGTTCTGGATCATCAAGGCTGTGGTCCCTCTCAGAAGCCACAGCGATGACATAGCACCGACTCGCACGTGATAACAGATCGATCCGCAATGACAAGGAGGGCCGGCTGATGAAAGGGAAGTAAGACGAAATGTAAAGTAAAGACGGCAAATAACTAGCTAGCAAACCGTGCCTTTGCTCCAAGCAGGGAGGCGAGTTTGGTTTTACGACCTTGACTGGATATGTCATGCTTTATTCTTCACTGGTTGCCCCTTCCCTGTCTGTCTCAGCTTCTATGATCTTATGAAGCCTATATACTTACTAGAGTTTAAGATTGATTATTTATTAATTTTTTACATGTTGTTAATGAAACCGATAACTAAAGTTCTGAGTCACACTCACAACTGTTGTTTATTTGCAGATTAGCACACACCTGTTAATTAGTTAATGCAATAGCAGAAAGTTACTACTCATTCCAGTACTTATGATTGGTAGAAAATAATAGGATTCAATTAATAAAACTACTGTAAAGAAGTAAACCCATTATTATTCCAGCATTCCAGCCTGTGAGGGGTGAGTAATGTATATATAGCCTGTTTATTTTGGATGTAGTATTCCATTCAATTTGTGAAAAGCATGAATCTTCTTTTTGGAGAAAGTGTTGCCTTATGTTAATTATGCAATATTTCAAGGTTTATAAGTGAAGGCTAATAAAGTCAAGAGGTAACATGTGTTGTCATCTTCACTATTTAAATAAATATGACAACTATAAAATGACAAATGCCTGTGTAGCGCACCATTTCTTGATTGACAAGGTAAAGTAATGTGGCGCACCAGAAGTGACCTGGACATAAAGCCATGACAGTAACAGTTCCTATCGCACCTCACTCTCATTTCCTACTGACTGCTATCAACCGGGATACGTGGGTAATGCTATACAAGATGGTCATTAAAACACCTGCCATGTGAGACAACAGGTCGTAGTGATGAGTTTATTATTTACTAGTTATTATATTGTATGTAATATAATGCCACCAATAAAAGTGCAAGAGAGAGAGAGAGAGAGAGAGAGAGAGAGAAGGCCAAAAAATAAGTAGAATAGGGGGCAAAATTAAAGAGACAGAGGAGTTTGTGGAAGAGAGAAAGAGAGAGAGACCTTGGCCCACAACCAAACAAAGCCATTCTTCCCTTGCCCCTACATTTCCATATCAGAGGACCGTTTGATGTCAGTGGGGTGAAGGGGGGGGTTCACGATCCCCTCCTCCTTGCCTTTAACAGCAAACACTGCACATGCAATATTCTGTAAATGCATGCAAATCAAGGGCCATTTGATTTCATTTGAATTATGAGATGGTCAGATGGAAAAAGAGAAAGGGATAGAGTGTGTGTGTGTGTGTGTGTGTGTGTGTGTGTGTGTGTGTGTGTGTGTGTGTGTGTGTGCAAAATCAAAAAGAATAAAAAATGTTAAAATTCATGCATATGGTGCATGTGTATGAGTGTGTGTGTCTGTTTTACATATGGCACGCGGTTACCGTCCCGGGTGTGGCCCTGGGAGGAGCAGGGGGCGTGTTGAAGGCGCGTGTACGTGTACGGTTGTCAGCAGCCGTAAGGAGCTGACAGAGTCTGAATACTCCCAGCATCCTTGCTAGCACATCCAGATAGCTGTGACACTCAGCGGTTTGTTATCGAGCCTCCTCAGCCTGCCACCGTGTGTGTGTGTGTGTGTGTGTGTGTGTGTGTGTGTGTGTGTGTGTGTGTGTGTGTGTGTGTGTGCGGATTTCAGTACACGTGAGCGATGACAACAGTGTAAGGTTACGCAGACAGTGAGTGTATACTGTGTGTGTGTGTGTGTTGAGCCTGCCATGTTCAATCTCTAGTCCCACTAATCCTCTCCTAATTTGCTGTGTTGAGCTATGTGGACGCGGAGCCACTGAGTAGGGCTGCGAACGCCTTGTAGAGCGGAGCAGATACAACAGCGCAGCATCATTTATGCATAGCAGAGACCCCACACACACACCATTAATTTGCTCTATTGGCAGGTTTAGAGGAACTGGGCTTCTGATGAGCGGGGGAGGAGAGAATTTCTAAGAATCTCTGAAACAACTGTGCTAGCTATAGCTTGCCTTTGTTGCAAAACTAATGGCCGATAGAAAGGGAAGCCTATCATCTAAGACAATTGTTCTCAAATGTGTTGCCCGTGTTCTCTTTAGCATTTTCTATATTTTAAATCACTTTGGTTAGAAAGGAAAGAAAATAACAATCCCATTTATGAGGTTCATCTTGCCAGGGAGGAAAAAGACAAACACACAGGTGGTGACAATGAACTGTAAATGGTGTACACAAGTATAAAATATCATAAAAGGTAGCAAAAAAAGTTAAATTATAAGTTGATTGTGGTATACTGCCCCTAGACCCTAACTGTAACAAGTACAGTATTTATATACTGTAGCTGTAGGGGTACAGAGTGATGTGAGACTATGAGTGCTGTAAGGGGATGAGTAGAGAGGAGTGCCAGTCACTCAGCCCTCAGGTGTGGAAAGGGGCCACACCTGTATTAAAGTTCCACCGTCAGTTTATTGAAATCGCTGCACCCCAAATTACACAAGAATAAATAAGAATTAGCAAAAACATGATTGACATGAAATGTTTTTTTTGTTTTGTTTAAAGCAGCTACGAGGAGTTTACGAGCAGAAATGGAGTGTCCGATTGTGTGAGTGGAGTGTGTTTGAATTTAAGACAATAGTTTAGAGACAGTAGCGTCAGCTCATGCACAAAATCAGCTGTTTTGCAAGTGAGGTAAGATACAAACTTTTGGTCTTTATGCCGTAAATCAAATTATAAAAACAGATTTTGGAGCAGGTGGCAGGCATTAGGAATCATTATAATGAAATGGCCAACTTTGGTGGTCGGATACATAGATGTTAAAAACATGGAGAATGATTGAGTAAAGGCAGAAAACTCCTCAGCCTCCTTAAACTGATTAAAATTTAGTCACAGGCGGGGGGGGGGGGGGGGGGGGGGGGGGGGGGGGGGGGGGGGGGGGGGGGGGGGGGG
>JAOEHI010000019.1:2642613-2653542 GCA_025447815.1 Percopsis transmontana | reverse complement strand
AGCAGTGGTAGGAGAATCCGTGAGAAGAGATTACAGAGCCAAGAGATCTCGTGTAAAGTGAGAATAGTAAGGGTCCTTCCACTTAAAGCTTTAAGTTTACAAGTAATATTGTCGTGTGTCGGTGTGGTGTATTTCCTGGAAGGAGTGATAGGGAGGGTAGGACATACCGGGGGTCCATAAGCCAGTGAAAGCTTACGTTCTCTACCACTGAAATTGGCTGGTCATCCAAAGAGATTATTCTGTTATTTTCCTCACCTCATCGCTGTCTCGACTAAATTCCTCGTCTTTTCAAGGCACTCGCCAGTGAAAGTTGCGTCGGTGCTTTCTTCGTCTGAGTTAGCTTCGTCTGAGACACGCGGAAACGGAGACTGATTGTAAAATAGCAGAAAACTCCTCTTAGTGGCTGAACCTTTATTCATTCACTCATCATTCACATGATGGTGGCTTCTTATTTAGAACCATCATTAAAAAGTACAGAAGAGTACAACACATTGATGGAAAACTGGGCACACAAACCACCACACACACACAGTTTATTTTTATTCCTCATGCACTCATCGCTTTTTGCATGAGTGCATTGCCTGGCACCCCGTGTGGGTATGTGTGTGTGTGTCTGACAATCAAAGGATAACGCTACCCCTAAGGGGTGGCACCTCTCTCCACTATCGTCCTCCCCACCCCTCCTCTTCTCTTCTCTCCCCTCATCCTCTCTCCCCTCCCCTCCTTGTGCCTGCAGGGATTTCCCTTTTCAGCTCAGGACGTCAGGCACGTTCCAACACCCGGCACACAGAGTCCCAGCTCTTTGCCCTCGCGTCACCCAAGAAGAACAACATCTGTAGAAACTCCCCACATAGACTATGAAGTCCCAGCAGGGCCACAAAAAGACATTGGTGGAACACAGCTAGCACTATAGGTTTAGTTTCAAGCCCTGCAGGTAAAAACAGTTCCTCGCCCCGAAATCTCTCTGGGCCTATAGGGGTTATGGTCAATAGGCCAGTGGTTCTTAACCTTGTTGGATGTACTGAACCCCGCCAGTTTCATATGCGCATTCACCGAACCCACCAAAGGGGGTCGTGTCATCACGAATCATATGAGTCGGGTGTTTCTTATCCTCCGCCGAACCCCTAAGGCTGACTCACCAAACCCCTGGGGTTCGATCGAACCCAGGTTAAGAACCACTGCAATAGGCCAATCATGTCTGGGAGACATTTAACCTGAGTGTAATTAATTTATCATTACACTTAGCCAATTTCCCAAGCCGCTGTAACAAATTTGCAACAGTGCACCGTCTGAAAATTATGCAAATACCATGAGCTTACATTACATATATGCATTTTCTGCCCTTTAAGTAGACAAGTAAAATCTTCATTATCCACAAACAGCCAGCAATTAGGAAAAGGCTCCCTGGACAGCAAAGAAATCTGCTTTAAATGGCATAGTTTTTCTTCTCTAGAGGTAGATGAATGAATATGCTATGCACCACAATACATTAACACCTCCCAGTTTTAGGTGGTTAGCCTATCTATAAAGCAGGTTTGGCTGATTCAACAGGGAAGGCTTCCGGTGCCAGGAGGCCGGAGGAATTCAAACCCAAGTGCAGTCTACAATCTAGCGGGGTATCTCTCATTTTAGGGGATCATTAGCACAGCTTTAATAAGACCCAGCTATGGAGTGGAAAAGAACGTAGAATAATTGGTAAAATAATGTGTCAAAATGGCACACATTCTATTCAGATGGTGATTCTATCCAAAGCACCCAAAAGAAATGGGAACAAAGGCTTATTGTTATCTGCAAAAAGAGAGAGCTGCTGAAACTGCAGCGAGTGAATGTAAGAAAAATAAGAGAGAGAAAGATTAACTCCACCTTAGGAGGTGGAAAGAGCAAAACCAGAGAGGCCTTCACTATTCACATTACAATATTAATATTAATGAGACTTCCTGTTTTTTGCCCCCCACTCAGCCAACTTGAACATGAAAAAAAAGCAACAAAAAAAAGAAGTGCCAATTCCAGGAGTTGCGTACCGCAGTTTGACCCGAAGCCACACAGCAGACACCAACCGTGACAGACTCGCTGTTCAAAGCGAACGGGAGCCGCTTTCATCAGGGGGATCCTGGTGTTTTTCTACACCGCGACACCACCACCAGCCCATGCCATCTGCCTTCTTCTAAAACCACAACTTCAAGACACGCTGCCTGCTGGTGCATTGCCTTTCTTTTTATTTTTTTTGGGTGGGCTTTATAACTAAGGGCCGACATCGAACAGGTTTTTGCTGTTATGATGCTATTTTGCTGTTATGATGCGACGCAATGTCAAATATTCACTGTTAAACTGTCAAGCGGGAGCTGGCAGAGTGCCCGGACAGTGCTCACAGTAGGGTAGCGCGGTGCTCTTCTACACCCACACCACCACCGCCTCCCTGCCCCAACCGAGTCAATCCCTCCTCGGGGCAATGGCTAACCCGAGCCCAGACCAGCCCATCTCCCAGCACAAAGTTCCAAAGCCAAACTTCGTCGGCAGTGCCTCGCCTTCTGACCATCGCACTATATAAAAACACCCCTCATCTCTTCAAAAAAAAAAAAAACATGAGCTGTAGCTACCATTAAATTCTCAATCTCACTCACCCTAAACTCTTCAGTCAGGCACGCCCACGCACCAAACAAACACATAAAAGGTTTCTCACTTAAAGGCCTTTTTCCTGGGTCTAAGTCTTCTGCTGCTACTGGCTCCCGGGTGCCTGCATTCAGACAGACTGTAAAATATTTTTACTTCGTGCCCCACTGCCGCGCCACGCTGGCAAAGGTCTCCCTGCCCCAGCTTGGCAAGACTTCTGACGGAGCCAGCCAGCGTGCCATGCTGGCCTGAACCCCTGCTGCTACCACTTCCTGCTGCTCCCGGGGAGCCCGGATGCCTTTCTGCCCCGTGACACCAGGCCAGGCAAGGAGGGGGCGGAGGAGGGCTGGGACTGGGAGACCCCCAAGGAGGGGCAGAGGGGGGAAAAGGGAGACTGGACAGTGAGATTCAGCCACGGGGAAGGAAAGAAAGAAATGGGGGGGGGAGGACAAAGTCACTGGAGATGTTGGAAAAAGGGGGTGGTGGCTGGAGTGTGTGTGTGTGTGGGGCGGTGGAGGGTGACAAGGGGTTTGGGGGCAGGCTTGAGCCGAATGCTAGCTTCTCATCATGACTCCCCTTCCTTCTCTGTGCCCCCAGGCCTTGACCACAGCCTCAAAGCCATGGGCCAAACCAAGAGAGTTCTGAGTCAGGCAGAGATGCACAGAGGGGGGGGGGGGGCTCAAAAGGGTTAGACAGCGAATGAAAAAGTGAGCAAAGTAGATTGGAGAGAATTGTCACTGGTTAATCACATGGGAGGTGTGCGTGCGTGTGTGTGTGTGTGCGTGCGTGTGTGAGTGTGCGTGTGGGGGGGGGGGGGCACTGAGACAGACAAAGCCTTTCATAACAAGATGCTCTCACACAAAATCTGCTGCTCATCTGCTGCAAATCCCGTGTGAAGTATTAAGACTCATTTGTGGTGGTGAAGCTGGAACAAGCGCCCATAGCGCAGTCGGCGAGCAGCGCCCAATTCCTAGCCCCCTGTTCGCGAGCGCAAATTCATTCTGCTTTTGTCTCGTCTCATGACAAATGCATACTGCCGCCGCCGTCACTGATGTGCTGTTTACAGTGGCATATAGCATCTTGTAATTATTCCATGAAAGTGAATTTGTATCCTGAGGGATTTGTAGTTTTGTGTTGGAATAATCAAGAGATAGAGAGAGGGAGATGGGAATATGTGATCTGCAATAAAAGGCATTTACTGCTTTCCGGCACAGTTCACAATCTGCCAACATGGTTTTAGACGGTTGCCTAGATGGCAGTCACACAGCGGCTTGCCCTGTGACATACAGTAACCTACAGGCAAAGATTTATGAGCAAACTGTAACATGGGCCGCAGGCACTCGGGCCACAAATAGCCCAAAGAGCAAACAAGGGCAGCACAGGCTGAAATCTCAAAAGCTTTTAAAAGCTCTATATTGATAGTGTAAGCCAGTAAAATATTGAGTCTGATTTTAAACAGTTCACTTGGGCAATAAAAGAAGAAGTGTTTGTGGCAACTGTAGTCTCAGCTAAGCCAGCGTTTTCTAAAGAGCACACATCACTGTATGTCTTTCAGAATAATTAGACATAGCACTGCCTTCTACCTACATGTACTGTAGTACCATATTCTGCATAGCTTTTCATCTACAAAAGGATGGTAAGACTGAATTAATTGCTTGAATGATTGCTCATCAGACGCTTATCTGTGTCAAATTCTATCCCAATGTCGACAACGATATCAGAGATACATGATGCTTTGAATAAAATAAACATTGATAATATCTATCATCGCAACAAAATGTGTTATGAGATGTACTGCAACAGAATAAACTGGATTTCTCCAGATTGCCTATCAAACAAAACCAATGGTGGAAAAAAGGAGGGGGGGGGGGCTTTTCCAACAGTCTAGTGAACCAAACAGCTGATGTGTGGCTGCGGCTTATGTTGACCCAGGGGCGATGAAAGCACTCCATAAACTGAAAAGGGAGGGGTCGTAGGTCAGTAATTTCTGCGTTTGCATATCTTTGTAATCTGTATCCCCTCGGAGCGCAGCGCAGCCCGATGAGAAAAGGGATAAATGCCTCAGTGAAATTGAGAACTTTCACGCGACGCGAGGGGCCGCGAGGCATCCTCCAAGGATGTTTGAATCCTTGGAATATCAGTGACCTCTCATGAGATTCAAGGGAGATGGATATGAAAGAATTATTGACAGGTTGGCTGTTTGGCTGGGAGTATAAGAAGCTACTAAAACTGCTTGCTTTATAATAGAAAAGACCTCGCTAAGAACTCAATCCAAACGGACACCATGAAAGGGAAAATTTAATTCTACAATTTTAGGATATCTAATGTAAATATTTACACCGTTATTTGTACATTCATCACACTGTTGCAACACGTCAGAAATAATTAGGCCAATCGGCCGATCTGTAATTAGCTACCTTTTCCCTGCATTAGTTCTATTGAAGGCTTGACAAAGATCTTTGACATCATGCACAAGACAGAGTTTAATGTAGCTCATAAATGGCCTTGGGAAGCATCTTTCTTCAAATACGCTCTGCGAGGAGAGAGGGGGGGGGAAAAAAGAAGTCAACATCTTTTTGTTCTTTGTGAAAATCCCCGGGGCAGGACGACTGTTAAAAGCGGTCAGATGACAAATGTCTCATCTGATCTTTAATCCAGTAGTAGTGGCCAGCTCCAGGGCTACAAGAGGAGGCTCTCACAGGAGAGAGGGGTTTGGTAAATTCCACAGTGCTAAATCACAGCGTGCACAATAGAGGTGAAGCAGAACTCCCCACACCTGTGACTGACATTTCACGTCTAAACGCTGAATATTTTAGTAGTAAAAAGTCTAGCTGTCAGTAGAACAACTGCACTGGCAGAGGAGACATGTAGGGCTTAAGCCCATATTTCTACATATTCTTTATGTAGAAATATGCGTGGCAATTCCCTTTTTCTTGTGAAACATTTTCAGTGCTAATGCTTCCCTTAATAATTACTGTAATCCTTTCAATAACTTATGAATAATGAATTTCCTTTTACTGTCAAAATCGTTTTGCAGCCATCTTTGGTGTCGACATAGTTAAAAAAAAAAAGTAGGCAAAAGTAAGTTCTTCAGTCATAACCATTTCCTAACCTAGCTTCCTGTTTTCATCCAGACAATGCAACAAGGTATGTGACAATTTGCCAAGGACTGTCAGAAATGCTCCACCTCTCATCAGCAGAGATTAACTGGCTGAGCTCCCTCACCACTACAGAAATTGATGTTATTCAGCCCTTTTTGATGCAAACATTTGGCAGCCAACTGCTGATCATCAGGTTCGTGACACATTCCTTGATAGTCAACTTCACAGAGCCAGCCCTGTTCATCTTCATCACCTGATGACGCTGGCAAAGTGAAGCCTGATGTCTTTGAAGAAGATTAAATGTGGCAACACAGAAGTGAGTAATAATTAGGTCAGCAAGGTATGTCAGTTCCCACTCACTTTTGTTTGAATCATCTCTCTGCAGTCTGGCCAAATGTAAGAGAATGACGCCTAAAATATTTGGCAGCGAATGTGAAAGAAAAATATAACACCATTTCAACTTGTGAACAACGAAAAACTTGTCCTTGGACAGCCTCTTCATGTACACGGTTAGGATACTTCAATGGTGATGAGCTTGTTTTATAATTTGGATATTGATTAGCAAGAGCAAAATAGCTTGGCTAGGCCTGTCTTACATCTAAACAACAAAATGTCATTAATGCCAATTAGTGCTCTTACAAAGAAGCCCTTTATTGAAAGCGTTTTAAGCGGTTTAAACTTTATATGGACATGTCAATATGTCAAGGAAAGCCTAGTTTTGCCAGATTGTGGGGTGGCCTATGCTAGGCTGTAATACACACTGTAATTGTAAGGCTGTGCAAAACTGAAAAAGAAATTGTGGTGTGTGGTGACATTTTTACAGAAAAAGTCAATAGTTCTGTTTAAATTTAGAATCGAAACTAACTGGCTGCAAGGTCACTATATAAGCTATGCAAGATGCAAGCAGGAAATCATTGATAGGCCTAGTTCCTTAAAATATAGGCAAGCCAGGAATATTCCATTTGGTAAAAAGGGTAGAATAGTTATACTGATATTCAAACCTCAACACAAACAAAGTAAAAATGCAATGCACACACGACCTCAATCTTATGGATGATGATGACAAAGCAACATTTATTAAACAGGCTAATTATCTAGACGTCTAAAGAAACGTGTAGAATGTGAAATCACTATAACTCTTGAGAAGAAGGAATGGTAGCATCATGCTACTAGCATTGTAGCCTACTACAATCACACTACTGTACTAGAACAAGTTAAAAAATCAGCAGACCAAATTTTAGGCCAGATCGTGTTACGTGTAGTCAAAAAATTAGTTAAAATAGATTCAAAAACCTTTATAGGGTTGTTAAGCTAGCCACTGTCAGTTTAACATACGCTGTTAAACTGACAGTGGTTAACTTGGGTCGATCAGGCAGCAAGTCTGTTTTGGTAAAAGTTAGCAAACGTTAGCCGGCATGCTAGCTGGGCAAGCACAGGCTAAGCTAACTTGCGAACTTTAGAGAAACTTCAACCGTGACCAAATAACGCTTTTATACCACGGTTGCGCTTTCTAAAAACGTTCTTTATTAACTAAAGACTCATACGGAGCTGACTAGTCGTCATTTTCCTGCTTAAAGGTGAGTTAACGTTCTGACTGGCTCTGGCTTACCAGGAAGTTGGACTCTCGCTAGCTGCTACAGGTCCTTCACGTTGACTTTCTTCTGCTGGTGGGAGTGATGGCGGTTGTCTTTCTGTTGACTTTCCCTTTCCTTTCCAAGGTCGCGTCCAAGTTTACTCAGCGGGCCTCTCTCGCGTGGCAGGGTTTCCTAAGCACGCAGACTTTCGTGGGGTGAGATCTCCGTTGTAGAAAGAGTTGTGGACGTGTTCAGAGTTTCATGTAGTCCCGCACCTGACCTGTGCCAGTAATGTAAACAACCCAGCATTCCCGGGGCGAGAGGGAGGGGCAAATGTCAAAGATTGGAGGGGAACTGTCAAATACTGCGGGATTCAACAGAGAGATTCAAGCACCCCTCGTTCTCTTATTTCATTGTAAGTATTTTTCAACTTTTTATCGTAATTTATCAAGGGGATGTGGGTGTGTATGTGTGTGTGTGCGTGTGTGTGTATATACACCTGTGTATTAACACACATTTATTATTTACTCCTCTGTGGAATAAAAGGCATTTCTTAGGCCTAATTATTGGTCCGCCTTGTGTGTAGCAAAAAGAAGCCGTGCATGTAATGCACATGCATGTAATGTAATGCTTTTGTGTGTGCACGTGTTCATTTTTGCTCACAGACCTACTTCTGTATGCAGGAGAGAGTGAGAGAAAAACAGACAAACAGAGATACCCACACAGAATATGCTAGTTTACACATGCAAAAGAAAAACATACTGTGTATGGTGGCAGGATAGTCTAGTGGTCTAGGTGTTGGACTCCCAGCCGGACTCCCAGCCGCTCTCCCAGCCGGAAGGTTGTGGGTTTGAGCCTGAACCTATCTATAAGCATTCTTGAGCAAGATGCCTAACCCCTACTTGCTCCATGTAATAGCAGCATGTAATTGTAAGTCGCTTTGGATAAAAGCGTCTGCTAAATGTAATATAGCAACCAGTTTGGAATTGGAATGTCATGGGCCGTTATAGAGAGTAAGACAGTGGATTGTATCCACCATATTTTTGAATTTGGAAAAAAGGCATTCAAAAGATGACTTCTGGCCATGGTTATGTGTAAGTTATTTTTTATTACATATAACATATGCATATTATTACATATAACATATGTTATACAGCAAGTCTGTCCTACATGAAGCAATAATTAACAACTGCTAAGAGGAATATTTTAAAATGTTAATCAATGAAAAGAAAAAAAAAAAGATAGATAGATAGGTTGACGTGCCTGGACAACGAGAGCAACTAAAATTGATCAGATTACTATACTTGATAAAAGCTTCAGTGCTGATTTCAGACTGGCACTTCAAACACAGCCGATACACAGGAAACACATCTGTCTTCCTGTCCCCATTGTTAATAATCAACAAGTTAGTTGGGGGAGTATTTTTTTTCCTCCCTACTTCAATAGCCTTTTTTGTTAACCTCACTGCAAATATAGAAAAGGGAGAAATGCCTGGAGTGTAGGTTTTTTTCTTCTTCCTCTTTTTCTTCAAGTTGAAGATTAAAAGAAATGTCTTGCGGAAATCTGTCAATTCTGTATGTGAATAATGCTGTGTGGAATTTAATGGCACAAGTTATATTGGGTTTCCTCTCTACACCCACATTTTCTTTCAATAAGATCAATGGTGCTCAGTGACAGATAGGGACGGTCTTTTGTATCTTCAAATTTCTGGTTTCTGAGGGAATAATTAGATGGATGGATGAAAAGTAATGCATCGTTCTGCGAGGGTAGATGCACCAAGAGATCTGTTCATTCAACACGCATGCCTCCACGCCTGCTGGAAAACTGTTTAATAATTGTGTTGAAATTTTATTGTTTTAAAAGTGGCTCTCCACGCTATTTGGGCACTTTAAAGCAACAGCAAACTTTTTTTGGTGGTTTTGCCGATATTGTTTATTTAAATATGAAGATTTTTTTTTTACTTCGGTTTGTTTTTTTTATGCATGAAGAGGAAATTGTCTTCTGTTACACTCTTCCCCTTCAAACTTTAAGGAGTAGCTAGTAGCAGGTATCTAGAAAGGAAAAGGTGTACCCTACGAGCTAACTGAGATGTTTATCCGTATAATGGAGTGATTAAAGAAGCACTTTATACTAGAATATTGTACTTTTTTTATCTTAGGGTTAGCTGTAGGGTTAGGCTCAGCTTATTCTCAAAAGAAGCTCTCACATAAAGGTGAGTGTCACAAGATTAATATGTAATTTTATAAAGATTTAATTTCATTCAAACAAAACAGCCTCTAGGGATATTGCGTGAAGTCAAATAGTCACATTTTCATAAAAACCAAAATAATTGTTTAGGTTAATATGCCATTTATTGCAGTTATTGATATTATTACCTTTTTTCCACACTACTGTGTGATTGTTGAAAGGTCAGAGATCAAATGCTTCATGTTAAAGGGACACTCCTCAATTTGTGTAAGAATTATCGTTGTGGTTGAAACCAGCATTGAAATAAACCCACACGAGTGTTGAGTGGTACGCACAGCTCTCTTGTATTCCCCTCTGCAGTTTTCTTAGGCTCACGCCATTCTCTACCCCTCCCTCTTTAGTGCACAGTTGTGTTCTAAACATCAATGAACAGGAGCAAAAATGTGGGGTTCTATGGGCGTTATAACACAATCGAGGAGTGTACCTTTAAATAACTGAATATCTTGTGAATATGGCAAAAGAATAATATCAGATCAGTGCGACAGTATCACAGTTTGAGTCTTGTGATATGTGTGATATTGTTATATTTCATATAGTGTTGTGGTTTATTTTCCAGAAACATTTCAATCTTATTTCAACCGGGGCTTTTTCATATATAAATATGCACAAATAGCATACCCAGGGGGTGAAAACACACTTTAAAAAACCTCCAAAAGCAGAAGAAAAAGTTCTTGATGTTTTTTATTCACATCAGGTCTTTTCTTCTCTCTCTCTCTCTCTCTCTCTTTCTCTCTCCCTTTCTCTCTTTCTCTCAGGCTCTGGAGTTAGGTGTGACTGCAACGTGTTGGGAAAGACAGAAGCTGAAGTCAAAAGTTCCTGTGATCGGGCGCAGACTTCACAGAGCCCAGCAGATGGAATGGGAATGGAGCTGCATGCATCCTGAAGGTTTAGCGAGAACAGAAAGGTTACACGGCGCCGCTACAAAGATGACCTGTCTGTCACACACCGAAGCATGCGCTGTGTCACCGAACACGCGCTTCCCTGTTTACGAATAGCTCACTGAGCCAGGATTTTTTGAGAAAAACTGATGGATTGCGGGTCGGAAATAGGCTACGTACTAAACGCTAGCACCGTCTATACCCAGGTGAACTCGGAAGCTCTTGTTTTACTCACTAATTAATGTCTTTAAAGAACAAAGGCTTTAATCCTGATCCCAGCACGGTCAAGGCTGTCTAGGTGTGTGCGTCAACAACAGCAAATGCATTTAGGAGAGAAATGAGGGAATTCATGGTGAGAGTCTATTCTAAACGGGACACAGGAGAGAGAGCTGGATAATGTGAAGGACAGCCCATGTTATTTCTGCATATAGCTCAGTGTATTCTATTGTGTGTGTGTGTGTGTGTGTGTGTGTGTGTGTGTGTGTGTGTGTGTGTGTGTGTGTGTGTGTGTGTGTGTGT
>JAOEHI010000019.1:2624462-2638500 GCA_025447815.1 Percopsis transmontana | reverse complement strand
GCTGTTCGCCTGAGCGTGGTCCGCGGTTGTGGGGGGGGGGGTGGGGGTGGGGGGGGGGGGGTCGGGGGGGGGGCGGGGGGCGCGGCCCCGCCCCCGCCCCCGAGGGGTCCGTGCCAGTCACGACCAATGCCTGTATGTCTTTCATCACATCCTGTGTCCCACTGTGAGATTACTCTGGTTTATACAACTATGTTACAATGAAACTTTATTTGGATGTGCCATTCCATTACAGAGAGCACAGGTTTTTTTTATTATCACAATTATAGTCAGAAATTATAGTCACCCGCTGTGGGGTCTCTCCTCCGTGGATGGATTCAAACATTCAGGACAAACTTTTTTTTTTCCTTTAAAATAAAAAATCATCTGTTGTACATTTGCAACAGAAACAGGTTTTATGTTTTGTTGTTTATTTGGTCTCAGTACTCTATCGTCTTATCCTAATATTGTCTTTGTCTTCAATGGTGAGGAATTCCCATCAAAGTTTCCCCCTTCTGTTAATACTTTAGGGAATTTTCAAACGCCGGGATGTATGGCTGTAATGCCCCAAGATTTGTTCTCCCTGAAAGAAATCATAGAGTAAGAATATATTAACTACAGAGCAACCTGGCTTTATGGGGTCTGCACTTTAATCTTATTTCACTTTAGGTCTACCAATATATTATGCAGAAATATATAGATAGCTATATAAATATATAGATAAATGTATGCTTTGCAGCATTCCTTTGATTTAAGTTTTAAAGCCATATTCATGCATTAAAAAGCAATTTTGACTGCAGGGTTTAGATGCAAATCCATGGGGCATTACGTTAAAAAACTATAAACATCATAAAATAGAAATTAAAAATGGAAGCAAAAATGGGGAACGACGTTTAACTGGTCATTAATAACTGAATGCTCTCTCATTTGTTGATGTGATCAAAAAAAGTGTTTAAGGGAAATAAAACAACACAAAAAATATGGCAAGTGTAATGAAAAATAAAACCCATTTAAAGCAAAGTATTTTTATTCACACAAATTTAATAAGATATATAACAACCGTTTGGTCCATAAATATTTAAGGGGAAATAGTTTCTATACACCATCTTTATCAAGAAACAGGGAAACATGGACAATCTTGATAGAACACTTACTGTACTCAACTATTAACACGAAGATCAATATATAAGGTTCTGGGATTACCCAACTATTTCTGAAAGAGTGCACAAATGCTTTCTATGACATCGCTGCCCCCTTTTAAACAGGATACACCATAAAAAGATCTTCAGAAATAAGATGTAAAACAGTACAAAACTAGTGAGGCGTCAAAAGGATGTGAATCAGTTAACAAAGAACACATAGATCCTGAATTTCACAAACTTTCTCCCAAGTTATAGCATAAGGCACATAGTAGAACTGAGTTAGGCATCTACTTTCACAAGTAGATTTAGAGTACCACTTTGTTCTACGGTAGAACAAATTGTGATGCGTACAATGAAATGTATCAACCCCATTGAAGATTTGCCCCTCTTTCTATCGTTCAGCCAGAAGAAACATGTTTTGGTCTGTTTAGTGACAAGTGTTATTAAACAAAGAAGCTATAGATATGGTCAAAAAGGACAACACATGATAATGATTTTTCCCACTGGCTGCCTCTTAAGACATGACTCCATCTTTCTGAGGTCATTTATTTAAGTCCGAGCCAGCTCTACAAATCTAGTCTGCAAGGTCACAGCCACTTACGGCGTGACCTTGCTCACATCTTTTCCCTTTACAAAATCCCATCGTTACCCTGAGCAACATGATAATATCAATAATGCACTTTTCACTGGGCAGTATATTGTCATCGTGCAATTGAAATGGAACTGCAGTTCTGTGGACGTGTTCAATATTTATCAGTTTGACTTGTTCTGTGAGGCTGAATCTTTAAAAGTGCTCTATCATGAAAACAATCGATTACAACGGTGTTGATAAACTGCTCTCCGGTCAGAATTTCTCTTGCTGACTACTATTAGTTAACAAATTTCTACCAATGTGACTGTGTTACATGTTGAACAGTTACCACTGTACGGGTGGAGGGAATATCTCCTTTTCTGTTGTCACAGTAGAGGTGTGAATAAGACAAAGAATTTATATTGTGGCATTAGCATCTATGAATTGAAATGGTTGCGTCTGCATGTTATGCAATTTAGGTGTAGTAACTGTGTGATATCCCAGTGTTCAATGCCTTGTAACTCAGTCTTATAGACATTCTGTTTTTTTCTAGATTAACCCTTTACAGAACATTCTACAAGTAGATTTTCCAAATTATTCCAAAATAAAAAAAACACTTTTAAATTAAATTGGATAGTCGGAACATAGTGCATACATATACAGATTTCCGAGGGTAAAATATTAATTGATTAAAAACTCTCCAATTAACCATAAATTAAGAAGGGGACATTTTATAATTGAAATTAAATGTACAAATGAAATAAAAGGATGTTAAATGATTGGCTCGTCCAAACGATATTCAAGTTTTGGCCTTGTGCCCCAAAGAGTTGTGGAATCCATTACAATAATGCCGTCCACGTCAATATGTCCCATCAGAAATCCTCCACACACTGAGTCGACTACAGACACGGCTGCCAAGAAGTTGCAAATGCTACACATTAAAATAATTTCCTTGTGTTTTTAATGTGGTCGGTGCTGTCCTTTGCTCTTGCCGTTCTCCTATTAGTAAACAGTACAGCACTGGCTCTTCCCAAAGAGCTGTCTCCGCTTGGTTTAAAGGTGTCTTTTTGGAAGAAAATAAAAAAACAAAACAACCAAAAGCAACTTTAAACATAACAAACAAACAGAAAAAAAGGCAATTAAATTAACCAAAATGAGTCTCCTAGAGATCGCTTGTTAGAAAAGGTTTGTCAAAGTAGTTTGCGAAGGGCTTCCCGAATCATGGCTGTCCAAACTAGAGGTGACCGAGGTCACTACAGTGATAGAGGGGTTTGTCAGGTCTGTTAGTGTGGCTGCGCTGGCGGGAGGGGTCAGGGCCCCACTGTCGGATGAGGGTGGAGGGAGAGAGGTGCCATCAGCCTTATCAACAACTCCGTTCTCTTGTCGCAAAACGTTCCTTCTGAATTTGGCTCTTGCGTTTTGGAACCAAACCTGCAAACCAATCCCAATGTGGCTTTTACTTTTTTGTGTTTATACTGTATATATAAATATATATATGAATTAAGTTTTAAAATTAAAGTATCAAATCATTACTCTCTATGAAAATACAATAGTTTATGTATTATAAGGTTATCAACATTTATCAAGCATATCAAGTGGCGCTGGCCTCAAGTATGTAAGACTTTATATGGCTATTTTCACACATTATTTTGGCTTTAAGGGGCAAATAATATAATTTCCTGAACACTGTAAACAATTTGTATAGCAGTTTAAAACAATCATCCTTTAGTTTTTAACCAGTGGGAATTTGAATAATGTCCATGTTTTCTTTTTCCTTTTACCACAAATAAAGAAGACGTGCACTCTGTTAAACCACCATAATATTAGCAATAACCAATGTTAGCTAGTGTCTAGTCTCAGAATAGGATTTTCTCATTTTCTTTTCCCCCAATAACAGCATCTAAGGATCAGATATAAAATAAAAACAAAAAACAAAAAACGATATATGAACTAATGACTACATGGACCAACCAAAAGAAACCGGAACTAAAATGATGACTAGAATGGGGATTTGGGAGTCAAATGAGAGGTAGATGGCAATGGAGGAGACACAAAGTAGCCTGATCAGAGCGGAAAGGAGAAATGACAGCCTGCTTACCTGAAGAACTCTCTTGGTCAGGCCTGTCTTCTGGGCCAGCTGCTTTAGGTCCTTTGCATCCGGGTTGTGGTTGATGGCAAAATAAGATTTCATCGTCCGCAGCTGGTGGTGCTTGAAGGATGTCCGCATGCGTTTGGTCTTCTGTGAAGGAGGGTAGGCCTGCTGGTCTCTGTCCAGGTGGTCTGCGTCGTTCTCGTTGCAACCTGCGAGGGCAGAGGGCGAAGCAACACCAGCCATGAACCATGTTAGCTAGCCTTACTCTGCTGTTTACCCATACAGTAGCTTTTGTTATGGTTTGTCCATTAAGGAAACATCATTTCAACCACCCTGAATTAGAAATTTGGAAATATTTGAATTTTTGATGCACACATACAGTATTTCACTCACGAAAGACCTTAAAAGGGTAAAACTACTGCATTCAAGTTTTGTATAGTTTTAAATAAAAGCTACATAACATGTTTGACCTTTACTGGTGTTAAAAAAAGCAAGATATTAAGATAAGCTTATTTTATTTTATTTTTATATCTTTTATAAATTGTTTGTACAAATTGCTATAGTTCAAAATAAGATTTGTCTTACAGTAAGTTATGATGAGAGAATTATGCCTGACATACATCTACAGCATAGGTTGTGTACCATTGTGGACTGTATTTTGCTAGTACCATTTGCAAGTCAATATTTCCAAATCAAGGCTGAAATGCAATGCTGATGAAATAAAGGAGGTTTAAACAGAGAAAAATATAGGCCTACTCTTCTCTATTTAATTTTGTTAAAAGATTTGTTTTTGTATTGTAAAATAATTAATTACCAGCCAAATGTTTCCAATATAATGTTTGATTATCAACAACGAATACATTGCTTTGTGCAATGAATGTTTTTGTAGGTCATTGATAACACAATAGCTTACAATTCTATTGCACGTTAATATAGCAACCTTCCCATGACCAGCTTATGAACAAAGGTAATTTGCTCTCAACTGAAACAATCGTCTTTAATTATTCTGGGGAAAAAATATTATCTTCCTACGTTCCTTTTTAGACTATTTCGTGTATATTCTCGAAGTTGATTCTTGTGTACAAACACAGCCTTGCTGAATTCACTACAAATGCAACATTTGCATAATAATTTGCATATTGTTCATTATTACGAATATGGAATTAGCCTACAGATGTTAGAAGATGTAAGCTATTATTTTTTATTATGTAACAAAAATTATCATTTTATTATAGACAGAAAAACCGCATAACAATATAAATAGTTTCATCTGTTACAAAATTGGGGTAAATTGCAAATTAATTTACATAAGAGAATAATAATATTGCTGGCTGAAAAATGATCAAAGATTTTCATCTAAATCACACCTTTGTGATTTAACGCATAGCCTACAAACTCTGATTTATCGCACGGCGATTAGGCTACAAAGAGAGAAACATTTCTTCATGTGTAGTTTAGTACATTATAGGCTCCATATGTATCATGTATTATTTGCACAAATGGTTTGTGTAAATTAAATTATTACATTTTCTGGCATTACACTACATTCGATGAATATCGATAGCTCTTCTACAGGCTGATGTCTCACTCCGTCATTGGCCACTAGGGGTCTCTCTACCCATAAATATCAGGGCTTAGTTTAGGCCTATTGTGTGGTTTGGAATACACCGTAGGCTACCACAAATCCTTGTGATTTGAAAATGAAACATGTATAATTTTATTTTGAGCGGCAATCACGTAGCCTATTTTAATTTCTGAATCATTTCTAATAATTGTGTTTACGGGTAACAAAAGGCATATTAGAGCAATATAGCACTAGGACCTATTTTGTAAAATATCCTATATTTTGTTTATATTGTGACAAAGACAGACCACAATGGGCCTGCCATAATAAAATGAGCGACGCTGAACAGCTGAGTAGGCTCAAACTAAAATATATAATAGGCTATATATTCAAATTTAGCATAGAAATATTTTATTAAACCTTTCCAGCATACGATATAATATTCATGGGAATTATAATAATGAAAGAATAGCCTGTTATGACACAATTTGTTAAATATGCGTGTGACAGTAGCCCATCAACTCAGCAGCAAAATTTCATTAGGAAACCATGAAGGCCAGCCGCTGTTTATAATTTTTATATGAAACAACCTTGCAAATGACACATTCCCTTTGTACACATCAGTAGCATTATTTTAGGTCATTCAAAGTGACTCACTAATAGGTCTACACTGTTTTTCCGAGAAGTGTCCCGTCCCTTTACAGCAGTAGGCTGTGTTCCTGACCCTCTGAGCAGGACACGGTGGAAGCCGGGGATTCCAACGTCAACTCCAATTAAAGAAGAACAATTAACACGCAGATTACCCTTATTTCACTCTATTCATGGGGAACAGAGGAAACTTGGCACACAATACTAAACTTTTCCAAGCGCGCACTAATTCTCCAAGGCCACGACAAAAGCGACGCAACGGGGCAGGATTAGAACATCCATGCTCCCAATAGCTGGGTTTGAACTAAAATTAACAGTTGCCTGTTACTGATTGACGACCAATTTAGATACCACGGAAGACGAGCTAAAATCTTTACGCAGACAATGGTTCTTAATACTGTATATTACCGAAATTAGGCCTACCTATCCTGTACACGTGCATAGCCTGTCTTCAAGTCGTGTGCCTTGATATTTCTGACCTACATTAATCTAAAATGTGCAATTCGATGATCTGATTGACTATGGGGTCACATTTCGATCTCCGAGAGATTACAGTTCCTAATGGGAAACAAATATATCTTCATTTAAGTGTGCGTGGAAAATTTTAAATTTCCCCATGGCAAATAAAGCCAATGTTACTTAAATAATATATAGGACAGATGTGTGTGAATCTCAGACATGTAATCTATCTTACTCATTTAGACATATAAGATATAGCCTATATATGGAAAAAAACGTTTCGATTCACGTGTGTTAAGCAATTATCTACACTATTGTACAGTATTTATATTAAATCCACATTGAATATAAATTTTAAATAGCCCTTTTGTGAGCAAAGTGGTTTTAAGATACATTGTCCATCCATCAATGTTCTGTTAGCCCTTCTATCCCGCGGGGGTTACAGTCAACAGTCAACAGGCCTCTAATGCAGACACATGCGTTTAAATAGGCCTCCACACATATTCCACTATTATTCGGGATGTGTCCACATTTGCGAATGACAATATTCCACTATTATTCGGAACATCGATATATGTTTCTATGAAGACGTATTCCAACTATAAAGTTTGCGTATGAGGCTATAGACCTATAAAAGTAGACCTAGGCTATAGTCAATATTACGAATATCAATATTGCATATCCTAATTAGATTTATAAAGGGCCATATTCCGAAAAACAGTGGATTAACCTACGAGTGTGCGGTTTACGTGTACTAGCATATGCATCCATTCTCACCTGTGTTGTAGCTGGCTAGATCTATTCCCATTGCGGGACTCTTCCTCTTGCGCGGCCGTCCTTTCTGCGCCGTACCGGTGCCGTTGAAGTAGGGCAGCGCCAGCCCGCCTCCTTTGGCCGCCAGCTCGGCATAGTTGAGCTGCGGGTGGTAGTCCGGACCCTGGACCAGGGTCTCGAAGTGGACCCGGCAGTACACCAGGTTGTCTTTCATGCCGAAGTGGTCGCCCGTGGTCAGCGTCTTGTTGCACGTGGTGCACGTGAAGCAGCTCAGGTGGTACACAGAGTCCCGAGCGCGCATCACCATCTCCGAGGCCGATATCCCGAGGTGACAGCGCGCGCACCTCTGCACTGAGAACCTTCTGAAACAAGGACACACGCCGTCAAGACACCGCACGTGGCCGTGCACGATTATACCGAGACATTAGCTGTGTAAAAATATCGGAAATGTGTTACCTTGATTCATGCAATGTATGTGTAATTAATAACATGTGTTATTAAATGCATGAATGTTAAAATACATGTTGTTAATACCATACAGCTATGTAAATAAATGCACATGCATATATCTTATTAAATGCAGGGCAAATATAAAGGGCAAAAATACGTTAACCGTGTTCTGCAGATTAACAGCAGGCCTACCTCGGGGTAAATAGTTTTTAACGTCACATTCAGGTAGAGACATATGATTCCATGCGTTGTTTACATACATTGAATATTAATTGAATATACATATAAGACTGTAGCCCAGATATAACAGCCTGTTGGCTACAACAATGTCGTTTTTAGGTCACGAATTAATTTTTGTGCGTAAAATGCATTTTTAATACAAAAATACCAGATTTTTACAGACTTGAATATGCCTAAAACAATGTGTGTGTGTGTGTGTGTGTGTGTGTGTGTGTGTGTGTGTGTGTGTGTGTGTGTGTGTGTGTGTGTGTGTGTGTTTGTTTGTACGGATGCACGTACAAACGCGTCCAAATGCATATCCATTTGTTTGCATGTGTGCGTCCGTGCGTTTCCGCGTAGCCATGCGTGTGCGTGTGTGTGTGTGAGAGAGAGAGAGGTTTCCAGTCCATTAGCCATTAGTCTATAGGCCTAAAATCAGAGCAATGCTTAACCTCCATTTTTCTTACCTGTAATAATCCTCTTTGCAATAGATGCTCCCATCCTTAGCAAAACAAGTCAGCTCAGACTCTAACGCTAGTTTACATTCACAGCATTTGAGGCACCGAAGGTGCCACTGTTTGTCCACGGCCAGCAGGTAATATCTATCCGAGATTTTTCCCCCGCAGCCGGCACACAGAGCAGGCTTCTCTGGGCTCATAGAAGGCATGGTCTGCGAACAGAGAGGAGAGCGTCACGGGACTATATCTACCATATGTTCTCCGAATGCTGGTAAATATAAACGAAAAGAGGAAAGCTATAGAAGCCATTTTAGCTTTAACAGTCAACGAAAAGGCTGTAAAAAGCACTTTTGAACTCTTATTCGTGAGTTTGCATGCAGGCTTTGTGTGTCCACAGGGCCCGTTGAGAGAAGAAACAATCGAGCCGTTTAAAGAGCTGTGGCTATTGTATGCATGTTTAGGAGTATAAATTATAAATGAAAGAAAATTGAAGCTAAAGTTTGTTCATTTTATGTGAAATGTTTAGCCCAAGTTCATGTCAGAAATTAATTGTTTTGCTTGTATATGGGTAAAATGTCTACACGCAAAATGCAACAACTATTATAATAATAGTAATAATAATCATAATAAAATACATTTTAATCAGCAAATACATAATGAATATGATCTATTGCACAGTAAATACTGACCTATATTTTAGTGAACCTTCAACAAAAAATATATGGCTGATATATTTATAGTTATAGACTAATCTTACGTTTGACGTCATAGGATATGTTTTTTTTGCTATATGTAGGCCTAGGCTATGTTTGTATAGAGAGGTCTATGTTTTGGCCTGTCATGTTGTTCGGGCCTATTTAGCGAATTTGATCCTAAGTAAATGCATGTTTTTGTAATGTAGTTGTTTTGAGTATTGGATAGCGTTTTAAAAAAAGAGAATAATAGCGACAACAACTTGTGTTTTAGTCTAAAATACGTGTGCTTGTCACTTTTGATCAACTATACTTGATTTACAACTAAAAGTATAACGTTGACATTAAGGTGTCATAATTTACACAGCTAAAACAACCGTATTTTCTCCTTATTGGTGGCATTGGTGTATAGGTTACGTCTCCTAGTTATGTAGGCCTACAGTAAATTACAAATTAAAAAATAAAATAAAAACTCTTTCTTACCGCTTCTCTACCGTTGATCTGCATGCCCTTCGCCAGGCGCGAGTCTGTTTTCGATCTTCTCTCCATCTCCTCCATGATTCCTTGGATGTGATCCCCGGAGATCCCGTGGAAAAGCATGGCTCCCGGTCCTGGACGCAACGTGCAACTGCCTGCCTCTGCCTTGCAGCCCACAACTTCCATATACCTCGCGCTCTCAGGGCATCCAACTGGCTCTGAGGCGAGAGAGGCACACAACACACACACCCAAAACTGTGATCACCTCCTCGGTTAAAAACTGCACAGTCAACTGACAAAAAGCAACTACAAGTCGGCTGAAGGACGAAGGTGGGACTGGCAGGGATAGTGATTGGAGCGGTCCCCACTTTTCCGTAAATTTCCCTCCAAAAAAATATATGAATAGTCCAACTGATACGACGAGCGACGAGGCTGCAATGGCTTTACGCGCAAATAACGCGCTGGCCAAAATGGCAGAAGTTTTGTTTTTTGCTGAATTCTTGCTGAAGTCCCCTCGATCTCTCGTTCAGTGTTCCGTGCGCTTGGAGGTCAGGTTGGGACTGCCTGGATTTCAGAGCCGTGTCCTATTTGTTAAGAGAGCAAAGCCATGCCCAGTCTGAATAATTTGGTAGGAGGAGTTCCTCCCTCCATCGCCACTGATTTTATTCACTAACAAAGAGCTGTCACTCTTCCCCTCAAAACACACGGTGCTGGCTGGCTGCACGCGCGACCGTGGACGAGTACTTTTTTTGGTATTGACATTTTCATTAATTTTGTTTTCATTTATAGTTAACGGGACTGTGGGGTCGTCGTGGGGTCACGTGCTGCATAAACTTATAGAGGTATATGTTTTATGTGTATACATACGCAGTGGTAATTATTATGTAGGCCTATACGTGTATATGTATGCAGTGCAAATAAATAAATGTTATAAACAAAATAAATTAGCATCCAACTGGCAATTTCGTTAACAGCAACTTGGGCATATGGGGCATGGATATAAGTTAATTTACTGTGTGAAAGAAATGATATGGGTTGTTTTCCTCATATTTCTATGACATATTGATTTTAAATATTTTGGTGTATTCTGATACGAATGTATTAGTATTAAAAACATTGCATTTTGTCATGGTCTTAAGTGTAGTTATTCGTTTTAGTTTGCTATAAGAAAGTTAATGATGTGCATGTTTGTGCCTGTGTGTGTGTTTGGGGTGGGGCAGTGATCGCTGACATTAAATGGAGAAAGGTTATGTTAACGGAAATTACAAACAATAACAATACAACTAAATATTTCAATTCGAAAAAGATAGGCCTACTGTAATAACCTAACATAGAATATGCCACGTGACCCTTTATTTGTTTTTATTTGTTGCTATATAATAGACAACCAGCAGGTTTGGTTTCTGGGGACTTTGCCAAGTCTCATGGTTTATGTAATATATGTTTTTCCTATTTAATGATTAATGTGCCGTGAGGGACAGGCTCCGGTTCTTTGTGAGAAATGTTCTCTCTAAACCGAGATCAATTGAACGGTATCTCACATGCAATGGCTGCTAATAATTCACTCCAGAGTATTCTATAATATGTCCTTTTAAAGTCTTTTCGATTCGGTCTAAACCCTGTCTACCTTTAGGGGTGTTGTTTTGTTTAAGACATGGATATATGAGGGGGGAGGAAGTAATTTTCATATTTGTGAAACCAAACCTATATCTAAATATTTTGGGCTTAGGGCTTACTTGTTGGATAAAACAATCATGGTAATCTGAAATCTAAATGAATAGAATAAATCATTTCTAATATCACACAATAAGCTATTCTTTGTGGAAGGCACACAACAATGCCCAACAGACTCGCTGAATTAATAGTTTGTGCCATAAAAGAATAGACAAACTCTTTACCCAGCGTGGACTCAATGCTTAATAGATTTTCCAAAGCTCAGTTGGGTTGCACGTAGGCTGCTTTGGCCAACAGCAGTCTTCTCCAAACGTGTTATATTTCCATTTGTCCCCCCCGAAGTTGGGTTGCCTTTAATTGGGGCCTCTTGATAACAAGACAAGGCTCAGACAAGGCTTGAACCCTGAAGTCTGAAAAGGCAAAGTTAATTTGCGCGCTGTCAATGTCGTGCCACCAACCACAGAGCTGTAAAAAAGACGCACAAGTTTTCTTTCACCTGTACAAAGGACCCTGAACGACAATGCTCCATGTGATATTAAATCTCACTGCGCCATTTCCCCCCTTTAAATAGAAAAAAATATTAGTTGCACAATCGCCAGACCTATCCATAGAATATGGATTAATATATTTTTTCTATCTATTATATATATTATTGCATGGTGATCATTTTCAAAGGACACACCGAGTGTTCCCAATCCACTGACTTGTATAGGCCTACCCGTTGCCTCCAGCAATGACATTTCACTTGAGTGAAGAGGACTTAACGACGTGTCAGTGAACAACGCGCGCTCCCGTTATGCGCTTGCGATTAGAATTGGGAGGATAACATTTTTCTTTTTTTCTTTACTTTAATAGCTATGATAGCCTAGTGTCACCAAAGAAAAAACATTTTCGTCGGACCCTTTTTATTTTCCATAAAAAATACAAATAAAACAAAGCTAATACCTGCTTATTTTAGTTCATACGTTTTGTAATACAACCTATTATAGGCTATATTAACCCAGGCTAATTCTTGATAAAAATGTTCTGCTCAATCGAACTCATCTATTTCCTATCGAAATCTTTAACAGGCGACTTTATAATCAAGACGTCTATTTATTGTTAGTTATCCATTTTACATTTAGGGTATGTTTAGCAATAAAAAACAACGAATAAATAATATGCCTTGTGTGAGGATTTCGCCTACTCTGTGTGGACGATTTGACCTAAATTTGGATTTGCATCCCTCGTTTGGTCAAAATGCACTAAACGCACTGTAATTTCAAACGTTGATGTTTTTAGAATCAGCGTTTTACTAATCGTATAAAGGCACGTTAAAATGGCATTTACTAATATATGGATGTCTCTTAGTTAAATTGTTTGTACTAAAAACTGAAAAAATAGCTCCATAAGGCATTATCCTGGAAAAAATATGATTATAGGCAGCAATTACTATATTAATTAAGCGCTGTTTGCACCATAGTTCATCTATTGTTTTGCCAGATTGTCTCCAATGTTCATTCTGCCATTTTTGGCTTGCCACATGTCTTCATTTGCCATATTTTTATAAAAATCTATAAAATATATACATATAAACGGCCTTACCTGAGACTGCAGGCTGTGTGCGATTCGTTCCGTATAGCCCAGTGAACCGTGCGTCGCCAAGCTTTAGACTTTACGCACAGTGGAGAGATAGGGGGGGATTCTGCCAGTAGATGGGGGCTGTTCCATGTTTCTTGTACTCCTAGTGAGCGTCAATTAAAACAAACCCACCGCTTGGCGAGAAGTCATTTAAATATTCTTCTTCCTATGCAGACAGCTCTCACAACACAAACAGCACAGAAAATGAGAGCTCATGAGCCAATAGTCTACTCAGCATGGATACAAGCACCTAGTTCTTACAAATTTGTTCTCAAAATGTTGTCAGCGCCCATGAATAGCCTACATGTGAGGTGCAAGTCAAATGTGTAAATACAACGGTTCGATTAAATACAGAATTAGATTAACTAAATCAGTTCTCATTTTTATAGCACTGTGCAACGCGTCTAATAAAAAAACAAATACACCTCAACAAATGAAATAAACATATAGCCATAAGAAAAATAATGTTGGTAGTAAAATGGGCCACTCTATTTTGCTTACTCTATTCTCGAGGGAGAACAGTAACCAAACATAGCTTTTTAAACGAAAATCCATAGGCTATAGACCACTAAAATTAAATTCATAGCAAGTAGCCTATATCACATGCTATAGTTTTTTGACGACACTATATATTAACACAATCATCAACCACACACCTTGATCACTTAGCCTTCTCAACATTTTGAATATTGCCTACCTAATTTTAATGACACTGTTGGCTTTGTGTTTATTGTGACAATATTAGAATAATGAACCCTAGGGCCTAATGTTTGGTTTTCATTGAGCACTAACATGTAGCCTAATGCGTGTCACCTCGCGATTGCAAATTCTGAAATGCCTTGTCAGATGTGACTCTGCCCTAAGCCAAACTCCATGTAGCCTACTACCAATTTCACTTACAGGTCTCACAGTGAACGCATCTACACACGACATATAGGCCTATTTTTCAAACAATTGTAGCCTAACATTCGTGTCGTTAACGCCAATCTCAAGTTAAAAAAACATTTAATTGGTTGCAGTAATTTTCTGTTTAAATAAATGGTCAGTTCACGGTTCTTTTATGATCTTTGGAGATTATCACATTTTATAGAAGTCAAATGCACAATTGTTATTGATCTATTCTTTACTCAACATTTGACATAAAATATGAATTAGCTACATTTACAATTACAGCATTTAGCAAACGATTTTATCCAAAGCGACTTACAATAAGTAAAAACAA